>JAVQJD010059140.1:0-10267 GCA_036023655.1 Nannoperca australis
TGGGGAGTTAGTCAGAGACACGGCCTGTCCCTGTGGTCTGGGTTGGACTGGGAAGATCTCCTAAACACACACACACACACACACACACACACATACACACACACACACACACACACACAAACACACACATACAAGCAAGACTGCCAAACTCACATTACGAGCGGCAGTGTGGACAGGCGTAGTGGGGAAGCCAATGTTTTCACTCTGAGAACAGAAATAGATCTACAGCCTGAATATAACCATGTAGGGCAGAGCAATCTCCCTCATTATTACTCCACCAGCCATATAATCACCAGGCTTCTGCAAAAAAAAGACCTTCCCTCCACATTTTCAATGACCATTAACTGGCCCTTGAACTTCTTCTTGTGCACACAGCTCTGACAAGGTTCTACAGCCGCTTCCTGTCTGTGAGGCACAGCAATCAACTACTTGTTAAGGGGCTTTACTTTGATTTCCTCACATGGACAAGATTTGAATATTTCTCACTGAAATGAGACAGCGTGGTCCAGTATCTGCCCAGGACTTTGAACCCAAGACTCTTAAATCATGCTCTTTGATTTGAGCCCCCTTCCGGTGTAGAGGTGCTTAGCGCTGCACTAATTAAGATAGTGGGGCGGTGGATCATGGTGGGTCAAAGCGTTTCTGTTCTACCTTGAAGATATCCTGACACAAACACGAACATGCACACACACACATCAAACAAAATACCATAGCCCCTCCAGACAAGCAAATAGCTTAACACACAATCATGCTGCTGTTTTGACGGGGCTGTTTGAGTAAGGTAGAGCTGTCTAGTGTAGCAGCTCATATCCTTTGCCCTGCTGTCTGATGTAAGAAAGAGCCGGGGTGTTTTACAGGGCGAGATGTAGCCTCTCACAATCTGAAACACTCTGACCGTTCTTACAGAAAAGCCCTCTGGCCGTCCCTCTCCATAAGTTTCATCAGAGTGATCAGAGCGAACGGATAGCCTTCAGGGCTAGTTTCTTCCATTCACACAGTGGGGTACGAACACACACGCAGAGATGTACACTTTTACACAGACACACTGCAGTGCACAACAAAAACGCGTTTTTACATGCCTTTTCGATTGCACTTCACATGTGTCAAAAAACTGTACAAATCTCCTGGAAATCATTGATTTCTACAGGTTTGTCTGTTCATCAATTCTTCATGAGCAGACTGAAATTGAAAAGGCAGTGGTGGTTAGAAAAGCCTGTGTACTATTGTTGTAGTGCACAAAGACGTCTTGCATCTCACATGTGAGACATGAGTCCCACACTGTGCGTGTATCTTTCAGTTTTAGTGATATGATCTATACTTGAAGAATACAAACTCTTGGTAGTTAATGCAGCCTCAGAGGTTACAAACCACCACCCAACACCACATCCGCGTTGTTCAGCTGCAAGGCCTTGCAGAAAACAAAGAAGTGCTTCAGCACACTGTCTGCTTCAACTGTGCGTGATTATCAAACAGTCATAAGACTGCATAGCATTTTAATTTACTCTCTGGGGTTATCACCATGTTCTCTCCAGGGTGGGGACATATGAACTAGTGAAAGGGGAGGGCACAGATGCATTTAATATATTGATTTACTACAATACTAGTATATGTATATGTATATATGCACTGATGAAAGAGGAGTCAACATAGACCGAACAAGATGATTTTATCATATACTGTATGAGGCATGGAAAGTTGTTTTGTTTTTCACATTAAGTCTGTGTAGAATTTGTCATAGAATTAAAACATCTTTTTACAGCTTTAAAATTGTAGTGCAACAGAAATAAAAACTAAAGTAATTAAAAAAACAACTTTGTACTCACAGGTATGTGTCTTCTTTGTTACTGAGATACCTGCAAGGAGAAAACAAACAAACCATGAAAAAAATTAAATAAAAACAACTGTAAAATACAGAGTACAAACCATAATTTACATAGAGCTCCTCTTATAGTGATGATGGCAATAAAGAGGTAGACCCTGAGGTCCAACAGACTGTCACTGTCCAAGGTCACTGAGGTTGCAAGCCCAGGTCAACTGTGCGTGTAGGCTGGCGTCTGACCTACGGCCAGGCAACATTAACATCCACGACAAGGTAGTTGAAACTCTTTCCACTGCGGGCAATGAATGAAGAATTATACTAAAAACAAACAACATTTGGAATGCTAATGTCTTGAGCAGCCACACTGATTGGGCCTGAGCACATGACTAAGCCTGTAGCCCAGAGCAGGATGCAGGCATTCTGACCTCAATGTTAGTTAGTTAATCCTTTATTTTAAAAGGTAGTCTCATTGAGATTCTGACCTCTTTTTCAAGAGAGATTGTGTACAAAAATGTTAATGAAATCACAAGACAAAAGTATACTTTAAACACAAACTAATGTCAGAACCTAAAGAAAATAACATGTTTGAATGTTTGTCAGCTATTTAAACTAAACGATAGTTTTTTTTAAATGTTTGTACATCATCACATATTTACGGATCGTAGTATGTTAAACTACAAATATACAATACAATTATAATGCAATACAATTCAATTTTTTTTAAAGAAGGAACATCCCAACTTTTTATTTAACATTCAATGGAAAGTGAAAAATAGATCATAATAAAGTGCAATGTACTGTGAACTTGCCTATAGACAACAGATTTCTATATAATACATTTGGAGTTATACTGAATATATATGGTCAAACATATTAGGAAGTGGTGCTGCAATTAAAAGAGTACAGACTGATGCGTAGAAGAGAAAAGATCAATCAATTATTTTCAATTTAAACTCACCCTACTTATTGTAAACCTCACTCCGAGAGCGGAACTGCTTATCAAACTAGTGCCCTGTCTGACCAGTGTGAGTCAGACATGAGGTGGAGCTGGGCTGCCCACTGCTCATGCTGCCTTTCCTCGCCCCTTCGGGTGTCAACTCATCGAATGAGCCACTTCGGTTCTTGCTGTGGCTCCGGCAGCTTCTCCTGTCTGCAACATTGGTCTAATGCCCTAGGAGCCTGACGCGGACGAGCAAACAGCCAGCCGCGGTCCCCAGCGGCCCGTTTGATGCTCATGCTTTGCAGGGCAATAGCACACTAATAGATCCCACTTGTCATGCGGAAGCAATGGCTAATTTTTCTACAGCTTGCATTTGAAACTCGGGGGACGGCGAGCTGACATGATTCAATAACTCTGTGAAAAAGGCGTCTGGCCGGAGATAACAATGTTTCAGACACGTTTGAGGGGAAACGAGTCAAAGAGCAACGAGGGGGAAAACAAATAAGCCCTTCAGCTTGCTATAGACATACACACAGAAATACATAACTGATATCAACTCCACTGAGCAGAAAGAGGGAAAACAGTCACCTAGGGGCCAGCAGTCTGTGATGGGGCTCTAGCATTGTTCCAGTGCTCAGGGCCAAAAGCTTCTGGTCTGTCCAACTGTGACATTACGCAAGGAGAAAATAAACAGTAATCCAGTTTTAATTCTACACTTCAATCAAATGACATGGAAGCCAGCAAGAGCTGATGGTCCATTAAAGAGTGGTGTCAAGGTGCTGCAACAAAAGGCAGCTGTACAAGCCTATATTAAGCAGCAGAGGTTAAGTGGCTCTCTGTTTTGATGGGTTAGACAACTTCTTAGACCATGTAAGGGACATAGCTGGTGCACTTAGTGGAAACTGTATTAGAGGGAAATAGCAAATAAGCAACTCTTTCCTGGCTTTTTGTCAAACCTTACACTGCTGTTACAGACACATAAAACAGACATTCTCAGACTATTTAAGGGAAGTCTGGTTACAATTAGGCAAAAGACATTATTTCATCTAAAGGTATTTTATTTCATATAAAATGTAAATGACAAACAGAAGTTGCAAAATGTGAGGATTCAAAATTGCAACCTGTTGCCTGTCTTGAAGTGCAACGTGCCTTTGTCTGACCACAGATCTTAGTTATAAACAGCTCCTGGCTTTGCAAAATGTTTATGACAGAGGAAGTGAAAGAAATACGAGTATATGTAAGGGTGTGTGTGCATACATTTGCTTTTTCCCAAGGTTAGCCACACAGACCACACTGATAATGTTCGTGAGATGTTACGCTGTCACTGGCTTCTTCATCGACAACGTAACAATTAATCTGGCACCCGAGACTTGACTACATCAAAGATGCTGCTATGAATGATCATCATTATTCTAAACCACACAATGTCCTATTTAATAAACTTAAGCTCAACATAAATTTGACTGGATGGATTTATTTTTATTATACTGTAATTCTGATACTAAGCCAACTTATATTGCCGCACTGTAGTGAACATACTAAATCTGAATGCACTATAAAGTCAAGTCTATTTAAGGAGGGGTATTTACTGTAAAGGTACCCTGGGGAGCTTTCATTGTAAACAAACACAGTTTTGTTTACTGGACTTTGAAAGTATTGTGTTTATCCTTAGGGACAAAAAAAAAAACATGGTGAATACATTTACTACCTCCTTAAAATATTTTATTGTGAAACCTGCATTGTTTAAATCAACCAAACGGTCGCCTTTTTCTTCTATTTTTTGGTCGACATTACTACCTGTTCTGGTGTGTTACTGGCACCAGCTACCCAATACCCACATTCTGCAGTCAGCACAAATGTGTACCACATAACCCTCATGGTTGTGGAGTGCAAGTGTGGAGTGCAACAGCTCATCAAATCATTTCTCTACAGTGCCACTAGGTCAAAAACTCCACAACACATCTTTAGCAACTACTATCTGTCTCCTATCCACTGAACACCTAGTGATATGGGAACTATTCCATTTATTATTATTATGTGCTGAGGTGCAGAGAAAACCAGTTATGTCTTTTATAGCAAAGGCTCATTTGGCCTTGTTGCTATGCAGGTTAGAGGAAGCAGGAGGGGTGGCTGGTGGACCCACTTCCTCCTCTATGTGTTATTCACAGCCCTGTGATTGGAGGTGGCAAGGAGAAGGGGCCACAAAGCCACTGGATGAGTCAGGCAGTGAGAAAGAAGGAGTTAGCTCTGGGCACTGACATTGGCAATGCCTGCCAGCACATGTCTTCTCCACTGGATGGCAGGTTCAGAGGTCAGTGTGGAGGTGAAGCTCTCCTTGGCTGACAAACAGGCTGCTATAAACATTTGTACAACTTGAGGATCGCCTTTTATAAACACCTATGTGCCGGATTCTAATTTCAGCATTACCATTCGTCACAATGGGAGGAGGGACAGTTGTCACTGTGTGGCCTTTGATCAGTCATATTTTCCCTTGCAACGGTAAACAACTCAGCACATGTTCTCATGAGACTTTGCCTATGCTATAGAGGAAGAGAGGCACTGTGCAGGCGACTGGAGGTTAACCTCCACCACATCTATCTGCAGGGGGCACACATCCTGTAAACATGCCACTTAGACAGGAGGAGAGTGAGTCTGGGGTTTAGCAGCCACAGTGCTGCAGCCGGTTGTGGAGCACAGTGCCATCGCAGGCGACTCAAAGTGACAGCGCTGTAATGAAGTCTGAGGCGCATGGCAGGCTGTACGTCATAATTTCAGGTTCTTTAAAGCCTGACAGGGAATGATTATCATGGATGGTTATTGTCACCCTGCCTCCCTGGGAGACGAGGCATGCTCTGGGGTTGTTGCACCGTGACATTCAAAGTTACAGTCTCCTTCATATAATGGAGCTGTCCTCTCAGCGCGCTAATGGGAGCGATCCATTTAACCTGTGCCAGAAACACACAGACGAGGAAGTTCCTAATGCGAGGCCTCTCCCGTGGGGACGTCACACTCCCCCCCTGGCTGCTCCCTTCCTGCTGCTTGATTCATTGACTGGCGCTCCTCACTTATCCTCATTCACTGTTCAGTCTGGGGAGACAGGGAGGCTCGCTTCCTGCCGCTTGCTCCACATGCCACTGCTGCATGCCCGCCGCACACAAGGACACAGCCGGCGCAGCAGACCCAGCAGCAGGAAGAGCCAGTGAGGGCCCAGTGAGGGACGGGCTAGACACCTACTGGAATCACGGGTCAATAGCATAGGCCTTGGGAACGCTAGCAGTACACACTCTCTACAGTTAATAAGGCCTCTCAGACGGAAAAAAACATCAGGTAATAATGAGAAGGTTTGGTTATTGTCCTGTCTTAATGATGGCAGTTGTATGGGACTGTTAATTTTAGGTTACTCCTGAGGTTGCTGGTTAATGATGGTGCCTAAGCCATGGTCATCTTAGAATGATAGATGTAGTCACATTCAGTAGTCCATCTTTTGACTGCTGCCGCCTGCCCCGAATAATTAGAAACAATTAATGTGTTTCTCTTCTTAGCCATTACAAAGCTCTAAAAGCCGTCTCAGTTGTTTAGGAAACGTGTTTTGATGTGATTTATCGCGCTGTATATATAAGAAATTCAACATAGTGCAAATTCAGGCTTGAAGAAAACTAAAATATTCAGTCTGTGATTTGTTCACACAGTCTGCTTAGGCATTTCATACATTTATAAAAAAAATAAAAAAACCCTCTTAAAGTAATGTAGTTTGTCAGACAGTATCAAATACAGGCAAAGTACAAAGATATGATGCAAGGCTACTCTTGCATTAATGCTCATCTCATCAAAAAAGATGGATGAGCTGATTCAAGGACCTCTGTGCTGTTCTAACTTTGGCAGCCTTTGTGAAGGCCAAGTTTCATACACAAAGTCGTTTAAACAAATCTCTCATTTGCAGTGACACACTTAGCCTTATTAGCTATTATACTGCTATAAACTATATGTGCAAAAATTGAATGATTAAAAAAGCACAATGATTCTAATCAGCTGCCCCCTAATATACTAAAACACTTAATCCATGGAGAGGCCAACTCTCTGGGGAGGCTCAAGAGAAAAATGACTTCTCTGTCTCCAGGCGCTGTTATTTCTGGTCATTTCTAATTGGTTTTAACTAAAAGCAACCACTCCGAGACTCCACAGGTTACTCCAATGCATCGCTATGGAATTGTCTGCAAATAGAAGATATACATCCAAATTAGTTTTAGAGGACACCACAATTGTCTTTCAGAAGATGAAAGGAGAAAGGGCAGAAAAAAATAAAAGCATACATGCTTTAGTGAGAAAGGCAAGAAGTTGGAAGATCCCATCGGAGAAAGTTATCAGGGTGACCCTGAGATCACAGAAGCCCTGGCTGACTTCAGGTACCATGTCCCACGCACCTCGCCCCCAACAAATGTCTCCCAGGCTTCATGTACAATGTCTCCCCTCGTGCAGTTCTGCATTGCTGGGCCTGTGAGTCTCCAGGTGAGTCCTCAGTGCTGTTTGGTGGCTCGTGAATTATACATTGCAGCAGAGGAATTGACGTGGCCCAGGAGGGCCGAGAAACAGCAGGCATGGCTGGGAGGCAGATTGAAGACTCTGACGGAATTTTAATTGTACCGCAGGGAACGCTGCGTTAAGTGCTATTGTTATTGGTTAGACACTGCCGCACAGGTTCACTTAGCTGAGAGCTTAAAAAAATGACAAGATCCAAAAACGACTCTGTTGTACAACGTCCAAGGCTCTAAGATGGCACCGAGAGCACTATTGTTAATGACTATTCCGAGGAGTATCGTTTGTATCACTGTCGTACTAATATTTATCAATGCGCTCTCTCTGTGCTCAGTATTTATCTGCAATATGCTCAGAGGACCAGTGAAGGTCAGCTAAGGTGAAGAAAGAAAAATGCAGGAAACATCGAGGAACCGCTCTATCAGAAACCACCGAGGCATTCTACTCAGTTGTTTTGTTGTGTGATTCAGTACAGTAATGCAGGTGGAAAGCCAAAATGTTAGGGCTTCTGCTGCTCTGATGTTGTTCACTCTGATCCTGGCTCTAGATGGAGCCTACTATACTGTAATTCTCCTCTGAGTGCGAGCTGGTCCCGGGGGGCCTGACGGATGCAGGAAGGCCCTGGGCGCTGGTCAAAGTGAGGCCAGGGGCACAGGCAGGCCTCTGTGTACTCTCCGCGCTGGCGGTTCCCAGCCCAGCGGTAATCTCCCAGTGATCCAGCCTCAACCACACATGAAACCCAATAGCTTTTCAGCATGCACCATAAATAAAGACAAACCACATTCAGCAGACCACCCTGGCTTACTTTACTGTTATGGAGCTACACCGAACAGCAATCTGAATAGGCCACCACTGGGTGTGTTTACACATTTATATATAAAGGCTTTAACTACAGAGATTTGAAATTGATATGTTGTCAGAGGACAGTTTATTTCGAGTGGTGTAATTACATAAAAACATAATCTATGCCTTTCTGTCTTTTTTTATTTACAGAATGTATGCACATCCCAATTTCTACTATTACAATGTAGAGGTTAGAGGTTTCTCTGCCTCTCTAGTAGACAACAGTAACGTTCCCCTGAGCCAACACTTAACTTCTATTCACTTTACA
Source organism: Nannoperca australis (assembly GCA_036023655.1). Lineage (NCBI taxonomy): Eukaryota > Metazoa > Chordata > Actinopteri > Centrarchiformes > Percichthyidae > Nannoperca > Nannoperca australis. The sequence goes on from JAVQJD010059140.1 coordinate 8,404, forward strand.
ATATATTACCTTAGCCCTACACAGGTTAAACTCTAAATACAATTACAGTACCTACAGCTCCTGAGGCAGACATTCCAGTTATGCACTTTTCTTTTCTTTTTTTTTTTTTACAATAATGGGTTGTCAGAGTATTGCAGTTGGCCAAGAGAGATGTGCCCCCTTGGGCTAACCTATTCAGAAGAGCTTAAAAATTCACAATACACATCACACTGCAGTCAAATAAACATAATCTCAGATCTACAGTTTGATTGAAATTGCTTGTTTTCACTTGTATTGTTTTTCTCAGGCTTCTGTTTCTACGCATGTTTGCGGGAAGGATGATTCACAGGCCATCTACTTCAGGAAACCACAACGGTTGGCTGTTTTTGCAAAATGTCATTTTAACATTTTTTACAGAAGTGTTGCTCAAGACTTGTTTATTCAACTCCCCTGTCCGAGCTCGAAACGCATTTCATACCATCTCAAGAATAGCATTTATAAAAGACGGGATTAGGATAGGTGGGTTGATGTGTGCGCTGACAGTTAGTGACGATCTGTTACCAGAGCTGTCCGGGTCTGTCAATAGACTGTACACACAAGCCTGCTTGTGTAATCACCTAGGGGGAAGACAAGACTAGAGCTTTGATGACAAACTAATGTCAGCTAATATCAGCTCTATAAAGGCTGACTCAGAAATATATTGGAACCCTTTCATTACCATCACTCATTCAGTCTCAATTCTCATCCAGTAAAGTACAGTACAGCAGGCACTTGTCTAATGAACAAGGGTCTATAGGGAAGGATCACTCTGTGTGAGTGTGTTGGAAATCAAGGTCCCACAACAGTGGACTCGTGGCTCTGCTGATAAGGACTTGGCTGTAATTGCTCAAAAGGGAGGGAACTGCAGCCCCATTAGGTCTGGTCTTAGCACTTGCCAATAAGCCAAACTGCCCCTCTGAAGCCTCCCATGTAATGAAAACTTCCTCTGAGATGAATTACATGTCTGTCAATCCACTAATTAATATCATGGACTTTTCTTTTTTGCTTCTCCGCAGTAACGAACTGAGTCAGAGAGACGGGGATTGGGGTATTTCTGAGCAATGGAAGACAAAAAGGAAGGAAAAGCAGAGGCAAACTAGCAAAGCACGCTGCTAGTGTGATTCACTGCAGTCATGGTCGGCACTTAGTGCAGCATCTATTTTTCATGTATTTCATAATTAAAACCTGCGAGTTCTGTAAGCCCTCCATGCTCCATGCAGATCAAAGGTAGTCCTATTAGCAGGGAGTTCATCAGCGGAGCCACTCTTCCATTTCCAGGCAACAGAGCCATGCTTAAAGCACAAATACCCTGTAATTACACACATGTGTGATAACGGGACAGCCACGGTGCTGGACTATGATTAATAGAACACAGATCACAGTTTCCTCGTCCTTTTTCAAAGCTAACAACAGAGGACTTTACACACAAGGAGAACCCAAGCGTAGCAGATAAAGAGGTTGATGAAAGACTGAATACATATTTCACACATCGCCTCTTGTGGTGCAGGTGGAGTGTGCTTCAGTTTGTTGCCTTCTCCCTCCCTGCTGCATTCTTTATGTAAATGTAATCGGAGGATAACACGGGATAAAGCTCTGCAGAGCAGAGACATGATGCCTCCCTTCTGCGGGGATAGAGGGGTAAAAACCTACCTCACATGGTGTAATCAACAGTGAGCTGTGTCGAGTTATTTATTTGTCCCATTGACTCTTGGGTAACTTGATGCCATGGGGCGTGCTGTCTGGATGCTCAGGCTGTAAGAGATTCTTTCCACCAACACTCTAACTAGACAACTAATAAACACAGGAATCCTATCTGTTCTTTAATAGATATCACTTATATGTGAGC
>JAVQJD010059144.1:0-56586 GCA_036023655.1 Nannoperca australis
ACACACACACACACACACACACACACACACACACACACACACACACACACACACACACACACACACACACGAGAAATGGTAAACCATCGGTCTTTTCTTTTAACATTAGGTGGCAGTAATGTTATTGTATCGGCGAGTTTGGGCAGAAACAAGAAGAAGAAGCTTCAGCCAGAGGAAGGTGACTGTTGGTTTTATATCGCACTCAAATGAAGAACGAAACGTTTCAAACAAGGCGCAGTTACCGCGGCAGCGTTTCACTGTCGACCCACCGATCACAAAGAAAAGACGACTCATTCACGTAGAGGTCAAAGCGCACGAACAGCTATCACGGAAGCTAAAGTTTGTTATCACAGCTAGGTTAGCTAACAAAATCACATGAACACTTTAAGCCACATGTATCTGAAGATACCAAACAGTCAACGGTAGGCTTGAGTTGGATGTAAAATGGGCTACAGACAGACTTAGGGACACATTTTACTTTTTGCACTTTGATAATTTTTAGTGAATTATTTAGCTAAAAGCAACTAGATGCTTTAAAAGTATGCTAACCTAAAGTTATTATAAGACAACAGAGCTGGCAGTTAGCCTGGGATTACACTGTAGCTAGCTAGTACCGTTTATATTTTTTCAATAGATCTTGTTCTTAATATAAACTTGAACCATCATCCTACCTGGGTGACTTTCAGGACACGCCATTAACACGTTTAACTGCAGTCAAGCGAGTATAAATGCATGAAATCAGGCGTAAGTATAAAATGAAATGTCACTAAATTACAATAGTTACACTGCGACTGTGTTGATTCCGGTTGATCCAGTGTGACGTAGTTTTATAGACGGGCCATGCCAGCAAGGAATCTTGGGAAATGTAGTTTAGTCACTTAAGCACCACAAACATGTGAAATTACCTTGAATAAATGCAAGTGGCGCTAACATTTATAGACTTTTGCAGCATTTCTGTATAATGTCTTACTGTTAATACACATTGAGGCAGGAGAAATGTTTGATAAAATATAGCACACTTTATTGACATTTTTCTGTGCACTCAGCATGGACCATATGACAATAATCTGCTCCTTTATTTCAAAACGAGACTACTTATACACATAAAGGCACATGGCCTGTGTTTTATAAAATCTCTGTGGTTAAAAGTGCAGAAGAACTCCTGAAATGTATGCACTGGTCTCTTAATTCTTGCTCTTTTTGCAGTTCTTGAGAGCGTCTGCAAGGGCAAACAGTACCATATCAGCATTAGTCTTCTCACAGTTGTATCCCATCAATCCGATCCTCATCACCTAATGAAAAGAGGGGTGGAAAATAGAGTACTTTAGAGCCTGCAGTGACTCAGCAGTATGATTCAGAAAGCCTCAAAGACACCAAACCGATAACACTGCTCTTGTTACAACTGGGAATGAACATAGAAATATGTTATTCTACCCAGGACTGTTTCCTTTGGTTATGTGTTTACTTTAGATAAAATAATGTCTTTTTAAAATATTATCCACTGCTGCTAAGATACCGAGACTGTTGCTCACATCTGGTCAGCTGATGACCATGACCTCACGAGTTAAAAGAGTACATTTTTCCACTGTACAGGATTGAAATACCTGTAGCAACTCACCATTCCAATGGAAGGGCCCAGGCCTCCAGTCATCTCCATGTGGTGGTGTTTCATGATGTAGGCCAGCAACTCCTTCCACTCATAGCCGTCAGGGATGGCAATGGTGGTGACAGAGGGAAGCCTCAAGTCCTGCATGACACGTCACAAAATGACTGTAGTTACAATAGTCCTGTATCTAAGAGATTTGATCTACAGGGCTACAGACTGTAATTATTTGGGCTGATTACTTGTATGTATTATATATGTATATTCCTGTTCAGGGTTGTTTATCCTTTCTGTTTTTTTTCTTGCAGGTAAGCTCTTTGTTGTCCTTCTGCACAAAATACTATTCACCCAACATGTTTTGTTTTATGTCGGCCTCACCCGTTCAGGGATAAAGAGCTTGACGCCCAAGTCCTCCAGGCCTCTGTACAGGTAGGCTGCCACCTCCTTGTGCTTCCTCCAGGACTCCTCCAGCCCCTAGGGGGGGTCAAAATGAAAACACTTTCTACCTTGGATTGAACAAAGCAGTTGACACAGTGATTGTCATAATTAAAGGCCAAACAAATCAAGAGCCTGGTAGGGCCCCACAATAATACATGAGCACAGGGCCCACAATTTGCATCTGTACCAAACTCCCTGCTATAAAATAAAGACTGTGTGGAGAAGGTGCTGGCATAAAGAAGGTTTGACAAATATAGTGTAAAATACTACATAAAGATAGTAATAATAGACATTGTTAATGTCTTTCAGTAAAGTAAGTACAATAAGTGGGGAAATGTTCCTTTACCCTCTCGGCAAGAATGGCCAAACTCTCTCTCAGGGCAAAGAATCCAGACACTGGACCAGTGTGATGGTATCTGAAACCCAGAGCATACATGATTAAATATTCTTATACCAAACACATGTGTTGTAGACTGCTATAAACCTTTGCAGGACAACGGTACCCCTAAAATGACATGTTTTTCAAAGTTTAAATACAATAAAATCATTCTAACAGATTATCAGTTAATCACAATCCCACTTAAAGTAAGATTTATGTGGTATGAAGAGAATATGGATGTAACATCAGTTGGCTGTAGTGGACTTACGCTCTGGCTGGTTTGCCATCACAACCCCAGTAGTTGGACAAATGTGTCATATCAAAGAGGTAGGATACTGGTTTTGTTTTCCTGTTAAACATCTTGTGGCTGTGAGGGGTAACAGAGAGACAATGACATTCCTGCTTCAATTACTTTTTGGTCTCATTTTGTTTTCATGCAGTTGTGACATTTTCGGACCCATATATGGAAACATGCAACCGAGAAACACCCCACAGAGTCCCTCCTTACCATGCTCTGTCGTTAAAGGAGATGGGTGCTGTACCAGGAGGTGCATTTAGAGCTTTCTGAGAACCAGTGTACAGGATGTCAATATCTGGGAGCGCAATAAGAGGCAGATTATATCACACACAAGTGCATAGCAGAAGGTAATGAAATGTAATCCTTCATCACTGTCTTACTTTGCTTGTCCATAAAAATTGGTGCTGCACCAAGAGATGCAACTGTGTCAACCAAGAAGAGGCAGTTATGTCTGCGGGAGATATGTGACAATGAGACATGTGACATAATACTTTGTAATTACTTCAAAACGTTTATCTTGTGGTGTGTTTGAGGCTCACTTTCTGCAGATGTCTCCAATGCCATCTACTGGGTGACAGAGGCCACTAGAGGACTCTCCATGTGTGAGGAAAAACAGGACAGGCTTGTGTTTGGCTATGGCCTACGGAAAAGACAGTTTTTCAGGAGTTTAATCATGTTTAATCATTTTTTGTATTGTAGCTTTAGTAAGTTATGAGCTTCTTTGGAGACAATGGGCCTACCTGTTCAATTTCCTTATTGCTGAAATACCCTCCAGGTGTTTTTACCATTTTATGTACATTGGCACCTAAAGATTATAAAAGTGATCATTTGTGACTTAAATGCACAATGAGAGAATGCACAGTCAGTGTAAATGTGGTTGGTTAAATTCTTTGGAGACCCAGTAGATACGTGCGTAAAACCGTGCGTAAAGACGTACCCATTCTTTCTGCAATTTCTGCAACCCGCTCTCCCCAGATTCCGTTGATGGCTACGAGCACGCTCTCCCCGGGCTCCACCGTATTGAACACCGCACACTCCATTGCCGCGTGCCCGGAGCCGCTCATAGCAATAGTCATGTTGTTCTCTGTCTGAAAGATGTACTGGATCCCTTGCTTGATGTCAGCCATGACCTAAGAAACACAATGAAAACACTATTGTCACCAATTACTTTCAGTGATTTCGGTGGGTACAATGAAGCCTGTGCGCAATTACGCACAAACTTTTTGCTCACGTGCAAATGCTGATTTGATCTGTTAATAATGAAACATAAAAAAAGTAAAAAATTGGTTTGTTAATATGAATAATTGATGCTCCACAACAAACCTTTAAGTTTAATTTAGTCTAATACACACACACACACACACACACACACACACACACACACACACATACATCTCAAATAGCCAGACAGTTATTTTAAAGGAAAAGGAATTATACCACAAGGTTCAAATGTAATAGTACTACTCTAAAATACTAAATGTAATAATTATGTATTCCAACTTTTATTTAAGAAAAGACACAAAATGGAGTAAAATTGCTTATTTCCACCTTAAAGCAATTCGAATTGAATATGTTATAGAAGAGTTGGGATGAGTTTCAAACAAAGCATTTACCTCATACATTTCTGGGTGCAGGTGACCTATTATCGGCCTGGACCCTGCAGCTAAGACTCGAGGAGGAACATTTGAGGGTCCCGGTCCGAACAGGTAACGCAGTGGAACTTCCAGTGGCCGCAGCATACATGCCGGCGGTGGGATAGTGACGGAGGACATGGAGCGGTCCAGTCGCTGCAGCAGGGGTGCGCTCCTCGCGGCCAGCGGACTGCCGAGGGCCGCTGCTGCCTGCTGGGCGAGCAGCGCGCTCCGGCTGAACAAAGCCCGCTGCATCACGGCTGGTGTCCTGGTTCCAGAGAAGCCTGCGCCGAGTGAGAACACCACGGCAGACAAATGGACTGAACCTGACTGTGAGGTTTGGGTGAAGATTTAAACAAACAGGGCTTTGACCTGTTGGCCACGGGGCGGAGTGCGACCTGCCCATTCACTTCACAAAGGGACACAATACCATATCAAGAAATGCATGTAAAATGTGTTATACTGTAGATGTAGATGTCACTTTTGCAAGTAGCACTAACGTTTCATTTTTATTTATTTTTTACTTTTGACACTTTCAAAGCAAGTAAATATTCACATAGCTTCTGAGCAGGTGGTTATCAATGTCCCTTTCACATTTGGATAAGAGTTTATGTGGAAACATGCAATACACATCATGGTGAATTATTTTATTATCCAGCCAAAAGAGTGTCCACACTTCAAATGTCTGTGTGACAAGCAACATGTTTTCATTTTTTATAGGCCAGAATTTTAATTTAAGAACAATCTAACAAACGCAAAGACGCATCAGTGAATGTATTATGGTTTGGGTCCACCAACTGGTTTTTGTGACTCATTTCCAGTCCAATCTTATTGCACTAGACTCTCTTATGGAAAAGTGATGGCAGCTTAGAACTGGTTCAAGTTTGTTTTTCAGGTTTACTGATTTATTGATTTTGTCTGCACCTTCAGTCACAGCAGCATTGGATTTGTAAAGAGGAGTCTCCTCTCAGAGAGCCAATCTGCTCTCTCAGGGGAGGAAGGGGGTCAGGAAAAAACATACGCCCACACCCACCCATTAGAGATAGAGAATTGCAGTGGTGGTTTTCATATGATGTTTAATGGTCTAATGGTTTAATTAAAGTCTAAAACCATGTCCTCTGTGTTTCACATGAGCAACTTCCACAGGGTTTAATAGGATCGGTGTGGAATATGCACACTGAAAATGTGTTGAGGAGGTTCTCCGGTGTGGTCAGAGACACACTTTGAATTCAGACTATGTTGTCAAACTCTGAGTGGTCAGATCGCATTGTGCCCTCATTTTGTTTCGGGAGACACATCTGTGTTTGGAACTGCTCTACTAAGATCATATGACTCCAGATTCATGCCAAGTGTGTGCCAAGCTGTCTGACCCCAGTGGGGAGGCCATATTGTTTATGGCACAAGAGTTGATGAGATGATGAGGTCTGCTGGAGGTCAACATTATTGTGGGTCACCAAATGTCAACAAAAACATCCAAGGCTATGCTCAAATTCAGACGGACACCACACAAGTTTAACATCATAAATATAAACGACAGCCAGCTGTTCTCGTGAATCCAGGAAAAGTTATTAAGTAATCATTGAAATCATGCATTTAGGGATGTTAAAGATTGAAAGAGTCCAAAATGACGTCTGAACTCCAAACTGTTCAGGTCATACATTTATTTATTTATTCATTTTCACTGTGATGTTAAGTGATATTTTGCTTTATTTTTATAAATATCGTGACAAGTTGACCAGGAAACAAAAGCAAAGTTTTGCTCCGTTACCTTAAAAGTTACATTTTTTCTTTGCCTTTTGTCAGTAAATAAGTAGAGGCTCTTATTGCCGCCCCTGTTTTGTCATGTGGGAATTACCAGAAGGTGCCTCAGTCTGAGTCTTTCTGGGTAAATAATTACACCACTGGTAAATAACTGGAACACTGTTTTGCCCTCTCACTGGCCTTTGCACTGGACTGAACACTCACAATATACACAAACAGAGCAGGAGGAGGTCCTGGGGAGAGAGAGCGAGCGAGAAGGAGAGGCATGTGTATACAGGAGTCACTGGTGACGCCAAATTCCGCCTCAAAATGGGATGTTATGTACAAGTCCAATTCAACCAACATCATCTAATAGTTCAAATAACAAAAATTAATTCATTTATTTTTAATTCAAATCCTTATTTAACATCTGGAATTGCATATGTGAATCAGATGTGGATTAAGATGCTGGATAATGATGAGTTCTCAAGTAAACATCCGCATTCTTGGGTTGAATTTGGAAAAGGCACCTTTATTTTAGAGCTGCAGATCAGTAGAGTCAATTAACCAAATATATAATTGAACATTGCTCAGTAGAAAAACTATGATACTGGAATCCTGATCTGAGCGAGAACAAGTGACGCCTTTCTAAGTTTATCTGTCTGTTGACAAAACACACTCAAGGTCCACTTTCTTCCAGAGCTTTCAACTTCATCACATGGAGTTACTCATCATGGAACAGAGTTGAGCTAAAGTTTTAAGCTAACCATGGTCAGATGAACCCGTTAAGGGGTGCTTGGGCTACATATTTTCACCCTTTGTGTAATTCTTGGACTAATAAATAAAACGTAACAAAACCTTAATTTTTTAAGGATAATGCAAAATGTGAGCACAATCTGAAGGGAAATAATAAAACTACATTTTTGACACAATGATTGTGTACACGGTCACGGAATTAGCCGACAATGTGGGATCTGCCTCATGTATACCAGCATCAGCATACCAGAAACCCAACAGACACCCTGCACGTGGCGCCATTGGTTTTGCCCACGTCCATCTTTGAAACAAACATGGAGGAGAAGTCCTAAAAGAGCCCTGAACAATGGGAAGTTCAAACATAGACAGTTCAACAAAAACAAATCTGATGTATACGGTTGACGTACAGTCTCAAGCTCCACTTTACAGAGCTCATTTGTTGTTTGACTGTACGCACAAAGCTTTCTGCACAGTCAAGTAGTTCATACAACGTTTAGCTTTTTAGCGACTCATCAGGAAACATGTTGCCACATCTGTGGCTTTAGTTTGCAGCTGATGCGACGGGAGTTTTCGGGCAGACTGCCTCGTTGTTTCCAGTCTTTCCCTGACCATTTGAGTCTTCCTGTCACTCTAAACCTCTAAGTCTCCTATTTTCACCCACGTTTGTCTCCTCTGCGGCCTGTCGTCGTCCCGCCCCGGGCCCCGGGCCCCTCCCTGGCTCTCCTCCCCCTCTGATCTGCCAGGTGTCTCTGGGCTGCATCGCTCTGCATCACGGCCGCTGACGATGCTGATGCTGATGTCACCGCCGCCTCCCAGCATCCCTGTGCACAGCAGCGCCGCCATTTTCCCCTTTCTTTCATACGGACGGACGGCCGTTCCGCTGGAGCAACCCCGCGCGCATCCAGCCCGTTCATCCATCTGGCCCTCGCTCCTCCCCCCTCCTCCCGTCTCCCACTCTCGTTTCTGACTGACGCACCGCTGCGTTCAGCACTCCGGCCCACCCAGCGCTGCTGCTGAAGCTGAGGCCGAGCTCCCCTCTCTGTCTCCCAGCCCCCCCCCCACCCCACCCACCGCCCGGCGGATTCTCCATGTATGGATGAGACGAGGAAAGGGATGCTGTAGGCTGACCAGAGACACAGAGAGAGACAGACACAAAATACGGGCCGCTGAGGAGATCCACGAAGGAGGGACCGGAGGATTGTGGCGCTGTTTTGAATGGGCAGAGGAATCACCCTCTGCGGTCGTCGAGTCTGAGTTGCAGAGGTAAGACGCGGCTCACCCCGAGGTGTTTTTCCACGGCACACAGCATCGCTGCTAAAGGGTGTCACGCCTCGGAGAGGACAGTAACTGTGTGCGTTGTAGATTTCGAGGCCTTTTGGGCACGTGAGGCGACAAACAAGGGCGCTGCGTCAGGGTGTTTGATGTGTGACTCCGCCGCTGTCAACAATCTTATTTTCACCCCAACTCAGATCCATCTTTTTTTTTTTTTTAAAGAGCACCACCGGCGACCCGAACGAACCGGATGAAGGCACGAGCTCGTGAACAGCTGTAACTGTAATTTCAGCTGGAATAATGTGTGCTGACCTCCTTTCTGACGCAGTGTTAGGTGCTTTGGCGTCTGTGCCGTGTGTGTTTACGCGGCCTGTCTTTGAGGTGCGGCAGGCAAAGCAAGATGGAGGGCACAATATTTACATGGCTTATAATTTCATATTTGCAAACGTCTTCACACATTTTCCGAGAGATTGTGTCCCCCTCGCATTTATCCCGTAGGTGCAAATAACGGCTCACCGCGGAGATGTTCAGGAAGAATTGTGTTTTTCATCGATTGAGACCGAGAAGATGGATGCTTTGAAGCGATGATATACCGCTAAAAAACTACCTAAATGATCACTAACAGAATAAAAAGAGAAAAAGCCCAAAACAACAGGAGTAAACACATGATAAAGATGCTGTGAAAAACACCACAGCTAACTCTGCACATTTAGGGGATGTGTGTTATTGTCTTTGATGAGAAGCAACAAGGAGATTCTGCTTCATCACAAGGCCTCCAGCCGTGATAGATGAGGCCAGGGGATGATACAAGCAGCCATTTTACTGTAGAATAGCAGGGGTGCTGATGATCTTCCTGGAAAATAATGAACCAGCCGTTTTGTCAGCGTGTTTCAGGAGCTGTGGGTCTCTGACTGAAGCCAAACGGAATGATTCAGGGCCTGGAGAAGGAGAATGTGTCAGAGTCTAGGCTGCTGGGTGAGGCTAACAAGGCCCTTTCCCCAATATCTAATAATAACAGGCCATGGATGATTCAAATGATCATTTCTATTTGTATATTTTGTAGGTATTTCTTCTTCTTAAAGGTATAATGAAATGTACGGTGGTTCATGCACGCTGCAAAACAAAACTTTGCGTGTCTCTGCTCGCATCGTTGTTAAATCCATCTCATCGTCTCCCCGTGCAGGTCCCAGGTGTGTGTCTGTGTAGCCACACAGATCTTCAGCTCTTCTGCTCTGCTCTGCGCCCACCTGCAACATGGCGGGGGCCTCGGTGAAGGTGGCGGTGAGGGTCCGACCCTTCAACTCCAGAGAGATCGGGAAGGACAGCAAGTGCATCATTCAGATGTCAGGAAACACCACAAGTGAGTTCAAGAATTGTTTTGTGTATTTGGTGCAGCACCAGTCAAACGTTTGGACACGTTCTCATGCCAAGTTTGGTATGAGTTTAACTGTGCAGAGTTTAACACTATTTTCTCAATTAGGCGATTCATTGTTATTAAACCCAATAAGGGGTTAATGACTGACTGAAATCATTGAACACTGTTTGATGACAGAGAGCTTACAGAAGAAAACATGCACAGTTAATTACCCTTTGCACATATGCATTGTAAACTGGCCTCTGGGAATAGGCTACACCTTTCTGTGGTCTTAAACCTACAGTAAATAGACCTTAAAGCGCTCTCAAACTGATAAGTATCGACACATTCTAGAGAGGCTCTTCCTTTTCAGAGTCTGCTAACCGGAATCACAACACGTTTATATAAATAACTGAGACAATCAGGTGGGGCGGTTGTGCACGTATCCTTTAAAGTCTTTACTCGTGGCTCCAGAGTGTGAAACCCAGAAATGCAGCGATGTTGCTGCTGCTGTTTTGATCTCATTCCTGTGACCTACATTCAGACAAGTTTAGCATTTCACCTCAAGTCCATTTGTCCCGTAGGCGGCTTCGCCCTCCAGTGACAAGAGAGTGGGGCAGGGAGGCATGCGGCATCTTAGCAGCTAGAGAAGGAAACAAAAGCTTCAGTCAGGCCTGAAGCCTGTCAGTGTGTGTGTGTGTGTGTAGGATGTAGCGACCGCCGCTCCTCTGCTCTCTCACCACCGACCAAAAAGGCCTCATTGTTCTGGTTGAGCCCAGACACGGGGTCAGCTGATGCAAGTGTGTGTTTGTGTGTGCGTTTGTGTAAGAGAAAGAGGGACTACGTCAGCCCGTTGTGCCTGTCTGCCTTTTTATTGACCTCATTAGAGCCAAAGATTCAAACATGCATTTTCTTTCAACTCATAAACTCTACCGGCTCTAAAAGTGAGCGCTCACAGTTTCCAGCAGTTTCCTCTGAATTTGTCTCTGGTTATTATGTTCTCACTGCCCGTCCACCCCCGGGACCCGTTGATGGATAAGCGTCTAAAGCTGATGGATGGATGGATGGATGGATGGTCACACTGTGTTGTTTCTGGCGTTGCTGTTGCTATATTGAACTTGTCCACAGGGGGCGTCGCAGTGGATTCAGTTTCCAGCCAAAAGATCATCTGCTCCTGCTCGGTTCTTGTTTCATATTCTACATGTGCCACACCCCTCCCCTCTTTAAAAATGATGAGTGGTGCATTTCAAACTGCTGCTTTTTGATGCCATCTGTAATATAGTCAGTCCTCTCTGAACGAGTGTGTCCTTTCTCCGGTGAAATCATCTGGGCCTCAACCTCTCTGTTGATGAGGCTTTGACACATTATACGCTGGTACATTTGCTTTAACCCTGGAACCAATAAGCATTGAGCATGAGCAGTACATTTAAACAATATGGTATTGCATTACAGATGATGTATTTTTTCTAAGCATTTTGTGCCGGTATTTGAAGGTGGTACAGCTTGCACAATAACCAGGGAGCTCTTTCGATCACAGTAAAGCCAGATTAATGTGCATCGGAACCATTAGTTAACCAGTGACTAAACTGACCTCAAATGCATTCGCTTAACTCTTAATGATTTCTTGGTCTTTTCACACAACTATCACATAGATAACATGGTTTGCAAAACATTGAACACGAATTTAAACAATGAATGCAGATTACAAATGAGAGTCTCCTGCTTGCAATGTTCCTAATCTTGTTCCCAATGGAGAGACAGTGTTACAGTATTTGCTTTTTAGACATCCGTATGTGATTTTGATAATATATGAAGAGAACACAACACCTTTTGGATCATGCATTTCTTGTAGGAATCACACATTTTGTGTTTGTGTCGGCTTATCTAGAAAAAAAAAAAAAACTGCGCTTCTGTTTCTAACAATGTTTCAAAACAATTGACTGTAACCAAGATGACAAGACACAACTGGATGGAATTGATTATAATGGAGAAAAAGTCATTTATATTGAATATGACACAAGATAAATGGCATGAGAGAGAAATAATGTTTTTCATTTGCAATGTTTGCATCCTGCAACTTGTAAAACCCACAGTAAACAGTCTGAAATGAAAGAATATGCAGGTTGTTAGAGTGACTATTAAAGTGTTTCTGATGCCTCTAACTGATCTGTTTTTGCTCTATTTTAGCGATCGTGAACCCCAAACAGCCGAAAGAAAACAAGAGTTTCAACTTTGACTACTCTTACTGGTCACACACCACGGTGAGTTTCACTGCATCGCTCAGTTGCAAAAAAGTGTTTTTTTGATGTAGAGCTTATTAATGCTCCTCATGTTCCCCTTTTTCCCCTTTGTTCTTTCTTTCTTTCTGCAGCCTGAGGACATCAACTATGCGTCCCAGGTACAGGTGTACAAGGACATCGGAGAGGAGATGCTGCTTCATGCCTTTGAAGGCTACAACGTGTGCATATTTGCATATGGCCAGACTGGAGCGGGCAAAAGCTACACCATGATGGGACGCCAGGAGAAGGACCAGCAAGGAATTATACCTTTGGTAACACAGAAAACAGCTCTGACCAATAATTAAACACAAAAAGAATGTAAATGTTCCTACTGACAAAACAAATATCTTCTTGTCTTTAATCATTGTGAAAAAACTAAACAAACAAAGATGCAACTTTGACCACAACAATGACAATCTGTTCTTTGTTATCCAGCTGTGTGAGGACCTTTTCACCAAGATCAGTGACAGCAATAACGATAACAACATGTCTTACTCTGTGGAGGTGAGCAATGTCAAACTCTATATGTACTTTTCATGTATGCTATTTGTCACGTAGCATTCATATTTGGAGGATCAGTGTCTTGCTATTCATCTCAGTCTTGAAACAAGTCTATACAACCTGGAACATCTAAAACTATGAATATCAAAAGACTTAATGAATTAGTTTTTTCAAATAAATTAAAGGAAACATAACAGATATTTCACAGGGGCAGCTGGTGTTGTAATTACATTTTTGTATCAGATAGTCGGAAACTAATTTGCTTGATTTATGATCTTTTATTGCCCCTGGAGCCACAGCGTAGTCATGATAATTGATTAATAACTCATAAAAAACATTTTACAACATAACCGTCTCTTTGCCTCCTGCAGGTGAGTTACATGGAGATCTACTGCGAGCGTGTGCGTGACCTGCTGAATCCCAAGAACAAAGGGAACCTGCGTGTCAGAGAGCACCCTCTGATGGGTCCCTACGTTGAAGATCTGTCCAAGCTAGCCGTCACTTCATACAACGACATCCAGGACCTGATGGACTCTGGAAACAAGGCCAGGTAACAGAGCGAGACTGAGAGATAGTGGTGATGGACTGGATTACTGTTTGTAATGATGGAAATGATATGCTGACTTTTTTTTTGAAATTTGGATGCATAAATTAAAGAATCAGTGGCTGGAACAAATGATTGACGGAGCAGATAATGACAGATGAACACAGATGTACTGTATAAGTCAGTAATATGGACCTAATGCAACATTTGACCTTTTTTTTTTCAGGACTGTGGCTGCTACCAACATGAACGAGACCAGCAGCCGCTCCCACGCTGTGTTCAACATCATCTTCACGCAGAAGAAACATGACATGGAGTCGGACAACACGTCAGAAAAGGTTCCGATAACAAGCTCAGCTCACACGATCAGTCGCGTGTGACTGAAAGTCGTGATGTTTTTCTGCTTCTCAGACAAACAAATCTATAAGGGGAATGGTTTTCTTATCCTGAATCTTGTTGTACCACAGCAGAGGAGATACTACCAGGCAGAAATGAATTGATTACCTTTCATGAACTGAGTGGAGGCCGTCTGTGGTGTCGTTATGTGTTAAATGTGTTGTCGTATTGATTTATAACCACTGATTATACTTTACTGCCCGTGCAGTTTCAGGTGAAACATCTTAGCTGCGGTGGATGTTTGATCTTTGTCATACAGAGCATCTTATCTTAAAAAAACTTTCAATTACATTTTATTTACAGAGACCCATCAATATGGTATTGCTATTAATATAAATAAAGATAACAATAATAGTTTTGTATCATCATAGGTCAGCAAGATCAGTCTGGTGGACTTGGCAGGCAGCGAGAGAGCCGACTCAACCGGAGCTAAAGGAACCAGACTGAAGGTGAGGAAGCTGCGGTTTTAAGGTTGTTTTCATGGTATTTCTGCACACGTGGAGGAGATCCAAACACATTTTAATAAAGATTATTTGAAAGCAGTCTTCCACAATAAAAGGTACTCATGAATAGATGGACTAATACTTCACGAGTCTGACTTTAGATTCCTTGTTTTTGCAGGAAGGAGCAAACATCAACAAATCTCTAACTACACTGGGGAAAGTTATTTCTGCTCTAGCTGAAGTGGTATGTTTTTATTTTTACACTTGTCTTAAAAATATACTGTTACAAATTCTTAATTCATGTTATCTAAATAACTAACGTTGGCATTTTCCATGTCCTTACGTTGTCAGGACTCCGCACCAAACAAGGTCAGTAACACTCAATATTACAAATTTCATTTCACAAGTATGCAATATTTTTTTAATATTTCTCCGACGTGATTAGAGAAGAAACTGTGTTGATTTTGTGTGTAGAACAAGAAAAAGAAGAAGGTGGAGAGTTTCATTCCCTACAGAGATTCAGTTCTGACTTGGCTGCTGAGGGAGAACTTGGGTATGCACCCAGAATAATACACTTTAAATGCTTTTACCATGATAAAATAATACTGTCAGTTCACGCATTGTCTCACTTTGTGTCTTTCAGGAGGAAACTCTCGTACAGCCATGGTGGCTGCGCTCAGCCCTGCAGATATTAACTATGACGAGACCCTTAGTACCCTCCGGTGAGAACAATGGCAATGGAAGGTGTTTTTAAAGATCATTAAATCTGACTTTTTCTCCCTGGAGTGGCATTTTGCAGATGTCACTCTAACACCAAAGGTTCAACCTGTAGAGTAAATGTACTGATTCGATTGTGGAGCATTTTGCTGGATACATTTGCATATTACTGAGGAAAATGGACTTCGTGTAGCTCGGTAGCGTTGCATTATTTATGGAGACTTACAAACGCCTGCTGACTTTTTTGCACTTTGCAATAATTGTGTAGCATCTTAATAAATGCATGGACCACCACTTCTGCAGTAGTTTTCACCTCAGCTTACTCACAGTGCCATCCTTCTCATTTTATTCTTGTATTGCCATAAGTTGGCCAGTGTAATTGGGTATGCAGAGCCTGAGGAGTCATGCTTAATGGCTTAATGCCCCCCCCCCCCCACACACACACACACACAGGTATGCTGATCGTGCCAAACAGATCCGCTGTAACGCTGTGATCAACGAGGACCCCAACAACCGTCTGGTGCGTGAGCTGAAAGAGGAGGTGGCTCGCCTCAAGGACCTGCTGTACGCGCAGGGCCTGGGAGACATCATAGAGAGTGAGTGTCGCACAGGGAAACACAATTAGAGATTATGCACACATATAGGCACACACGCACCCGCTAACACAAACCCTGAATTTAGAGCTTTTGTGCAGTTTATTTCCCGACATTTAAGACAGAGGGTGACAGTTTAACTTGGAGTGTGGGTGTCTCTCACACTCATTCTCTTCTCTCCTCTGTCCTATCAGCGTATCGCTGCACCGGCCCCGTCATCACTGGTTTGAAATGTGTGTATAACTCTAGCAAGCCTGTGCTTTGCAACTAAATGAAATGAATCCCGAGCTTCCTCCTCCACCACACCAGAGACCTAACTAACTGTCCCTAACAAGAGACTATATGTGAAGTCAGACAAGACATACAAATCTAAACCCTACTTTATTATTTACAGCAACACAAAATGATTCTGCGAGGTTAAACCTCGTTGCTGTGTTAAGTTACTCTGTTCTCAAGGAATTCTGCAAAATGGCCTCCTTTTTTTCCTTCCATTAGTTCTGGTTTCCATGGTAATATGTGTTTTTTTCCCTCTCGTTTAATCGGGGGAAGTCCAGCCTCTTAATACTTTCATCCTAAAACACAATTTTAAATTGGCTGGGATTTTCTTTTTCACTGAGAAGCTTTGCACCGTGATCTTATAGCATTTCATTAAGAATCTGAAGTCAAAGCCAGCTTGAGCATAACGCATGCAGAGGAATGCCTTTTCATTTTACAAGATCAGTGATCATGGAAGAAAGGACTTACTGGGAGAATGCCATTTTACATTGCAGAGGACTTCTTTTCTTTCCATCCTGGTTCTCTGTGTGTGGAGCTAATTGAAGCTATGAGTCAGGTGCATCGCAACCAAAGGCTGTGCTGAACAGTTCAAAGACATTAGGACATGCAAACACAAAAATAAGACAAACAAACTCAGGCTGTATTTGGTATTTATGCATTGTATTGATGTGTATAATTTTGGTTTTCTTTCTCATAACATTGTCATGCTTGCGAGCTTGTCTATGTGTAGTTTAGTGTCAGAGGAAAAAAAAGTTACACAAGTACATTTGGCATTTTGTGCTCTATCAGCTTGAGTGGCTCTTTTCTCTCTGTCTGCGATGGCTATGGAAAGCAAATGACCTCTGCTTCTTTGATCCATTATTTGAGCATTCTCTTCTTTTTTGTACTCCTCCCTTTTGTTCCCCTACTTTTTCCTTTTTTATCCTGTTTCTCCGCGTGTTTCTCTCAATCCCCGATGTCTCTCCTTAATTACCCGGCGTCTGCTCCCACCTTCCGTCCTTCCCTCCTTCCCTCCTTGCTCTCTCTCTCTCTGGCAGACCTGTGCGATTACAAGAACTTTGTGAATAATCGCCAGGCTGTCAATCAAGGGGGTGATCTCTCCACAGTGACCCATACCATGACAGGAATGAGTCCCTCCCCCTCGCTCTCAGCCCTGTCCAGTCGTGCCGGGTCCATCAGCAACCTCCATGACCGCATCTTCAGCCCGGCCAGTGAGGAGACCATCGAGAGGCTCAAGGTAAGAAAGATGGTGCTGACGTTGTTCGGGGTGTAGAGTCGGGAAATGGGAGGTTAGACATGGAAAAATCTAAGAAAAGGTAAATAAATGTGGTGGAAAGGCTCTTGAAAAATCCAAGTTTGAGCAATGTGAATAATTCCAATTTGAGTGTGTAGAATCTTTAAGATATTTGTCTTAATGTTGTCAACAGGAAACCGAGAAAATCATTGCAGAGCTCAATGAGACATGGGAAGAGAAACTGCGACGTACCGAGGCCATCCGTATGGACAGGTGGGTCAAACGTATTCATGAGTGACTCGTAGCTTCATAGCATTCAATCAGATTGTTCAGCCCCAAAACATTTACAGTATATTCATCCTTTGGGTGTAGACCACCTACATCAAAACAAAGGGACTGTTTTTGATGGTAGAAAGATTTAAAGGATACATTATGTTGTTGGATTGCCAGACTACTTAGAAAGTAGGAATACACCATATTTGCAGCCATGCTAGCGGCATGGCCTTCTGTCTGCTGGTCGGTGCACAACTTTGGTTCAGACTGAAATATCTCAACAACTGTCAGATGGATTGCCATGAATGTTTTTACAAACGCTCATGATCCCCAGAGGATGAATCCTAATGACTTTGGTGGTCCCCTGACTTTTCCTTTTGCGTTAACACAAGGTTGAAATTTTTGTATTCTAGTGAAATAGCTCAACAACTTTTGGATGGGTTGTCCAGCTCAGGATGAATTCTAATAATTGTTCATCTTGTTTAACTTTTTGAAAGGCTGATAATGGTAAAGGCGATATCAGTGGCACAAACATCTAACTTAACATCCTGAAGTCAGACCTGTAGCCCTGTTGGTGTTGTCTGTAAATCCACATGTTCTGACACTAACTCTGTAATTTCTTCCTGCAGAGAGGCCCTGCTGGCTGAGATGGGTGTTGCCATGAGAGAAGATGGAGGCACTGTGGGTGTCTTCTCCCCGAAAAAAGTAATTTTTTTCTCACTGTTGCACAATAGTTTGATATATTTACAACATGTGTCTAACCTCACACAAACACTAAACCGTATTTTTAGACTGCTCATCTGGTGAACCTGAATGAAGACCCGCTGATGTCAGAGTGTCTGCTGTATTACATCAAAGATGGCATCACCAAGTAAGTTTAAAAAATATATATATTTGAGATTTAATCCAGATCCTGTGCTGTTTCTGTGAATTTGTCTCACCTGGATTGCCTCATCTTTCCTTCAGGGTTGGCCGTGACATTGCCAAGACTCGCCAAGACATTGTTCTCAGCGGCCATTTTATTAGAGATGAACACTGCACCTTCAGCAGCACCACAGGCCCTCAGGGAGAAGGTAAAGGCTGGCTGCAATTACAACATACAAATACATTTTGTAATTGAATATTAAGAAAGCCATTACTTTATATTGCACATGTGTTAAATACTTTGTTGTAATAGTTATATAACCTTTTTCTGAACAGGATGTATCATCCTGGAGCCGTGTGAGGAGGCAGAGACGTATGTCAATGGAAAGAGAGTGACCTCTCCCACTGTTCTGCGGTCTGGTATGTGTGAAGCTTCCTTTACAAAACAAAATAACTCGTACCTAGAGAGTAAACAGAGAAATGTGTTGGGAGGAAGAGACAAGTGTGTGTCACATTATTATGCCAATAATACCTTGTTACAGTGCAAAAGAATCATCATTAAATAAAATATGAAGGTATTGTAACACAGGTCTAAGTCAGAGCATTTGTGCTCATGTGTTCATGTGCCTTTTAGGGAACCGCATCATCATGGGAAAGAGCCATGTGTTTCGCTTCAACGACCCGGAGCAGGCTCGTCTGGAGCGAGATAGGACGCCGTGCGCCGAGACGCCGGTGGAGCCCGTCGACTGGGCCTTTGCTCAGAGAGAGCTGCTGGAGAAACAAGGCATCGACATGAAGCAGGAGATGGAGCAGAGGTGTGTGGAGAAGGCTACGTTACATCCGTACTTACATTTAATTATATGACTTTTTTAACATATCGTTTTGAATCCCTTTCAGGCTTCAGGAGCTGGAAGATCAGTACCGCAAAGAAAGAGAAGAAGCCAGTAACCTGCTGGAACAGCAGAGGCTGGTGAGTGCAAGCTTCACTTGATACAGTCATTTGCCTTTTCAGGTACCAGTTCAAACTGATCAGATGCTTTCTTTCAGGACTATGAGAGTAAACTGGAGGCTCTTCAGAAACAAGTGGACTCTCGGTACCTGGAGTCTCCCGAGGAAGAAGAGGAGCCTGAAGAAGAAGGTGATGCTGTCACCTTCTTCTTAGCCATTAAACACTCATCTCTAAATTGAGCTTTTATTTGGTCAAAATGTACTCACATATGTTGTGTCTTTCCCTCCAGTGCCGTGGACGCCACGTGAGACCGAGTTGGCTCTGTGGGCATTCAGAAAGTGGCGTTTCTACCAGTTCACGTCTCTCAGGGATCTGCTTTGGGGCAACGCTATCTTCCTCAAAGAGGCCAATGCTATCAGTGTGGAGCTGAAGAAAAAGGTGTTTGTTATTGTAAAACATTGTCCTTATTCAGCACTGAGAAATGAAATGTCATGTGTTATTAGTTATGTTTTATTTCGGTATAGGTAAACATAAAACAGATTTTATATATATATACACACGACTGACTCAGATTTGACTTTCATTATTGCCTTGGTGCTATCCCTCTCTAAAATCAAAATACCGTTCTTGTTCACTTGTTGAGAATAATCATTCTTTATTAAAGTCAGAGTACAAATATAGCATCATTTTAATGTGATGCTTGTGCATGAAGAGTCTGCTCTTCAGTCTAGACAGGAGTGTCTGCCAGTGGCCATTCTGGATTCACCACAATGTCCAGTGAGTCATCACAATGTAATGCACAGTGCTGCATTTTGAATGAAAGCTCTATCCAGCCATCCAGTTCAACATCCTTCCGATGTTGTGCATTGACTTTCATCTGTGTTACTTGTAAACATGTTTTTGTTTAATGAAGACTCCACTTCTTTAAAGTAGGTTTCACAGTGGCGCTCTATTTCCAAGTTCCCGCTGTGGAAAAGAGATTTTCAGAATAGTGAAATCCTCGTTTGACACTGCTGTGTTTTACACCGTATGTCCTCCACAGGTGCAGTTCCAGTTCGTCCTGTTGACAGACACCCTCTACTCTCCTCTGCCCCCCGACCTGCTGCCCAACTGTGTGGCCAAAGAGAGGGAAAGGCGACCTTTCCCCCAAACCATCGTAGCCGTTGAAGTGCAAGATCAAAAGAACGGAGCCACACATTACTGGACTCTGGAGAAACTCAGGTACATAACTCTTAAAGCGGATTCCATGGTTATTATTATTATTATTATATTATTCACCTGTAAAATCATGAATATTTTGGAGTTCACATCCTTACCATCTGATGTTGATTTAAAAAAATATACACATCGTCAAGACTAAATATAATATGCTTTGTGGATATTTATACATGCAAAATAAAATATATTCCATATAAGAAAAGAAGAAAACAAAACACAATACAAAAATTTCCATCACCCCTTAAAAACCTCTTGTTCTTTCTAATATCCTGTTGACTTGTATAAAGTACAGTGTCTCTCCCTCACACTGATTCACACATCCTGATTCTCTAATAGTGTTTTTATTTAAGCTCCATCTTTATTTCCTGTTTTGATCCTGTGCATCAGCATGTGCAGTATAGCAAGTTTAGTAAGTTTTTACTTATTTTTGTACTGTTCCCTGCAGGCAGAGGCTGGACCTGATGAGAGAAATGTATGACCGGGCTGCAGAGCTCCCCAGCAGTGCTGTGGAGGACTGTGACCACGCTCTGACCGGAGGCGACCCCTTCTATGACCGCTTCCCCTGGTTCCGTCTGGTCGGCAGGTCCGTCACCAGCTAAACAGCAACACATGCTATTCCCCTCTTCCTGGAAGCAGTATTGATTCAAGTCCTGCATAAATAAATGCTCTTTAAAAGTGAAATCCCCTCATCGCTTCCTCCTTCTCCTCAGGGCTTTTGTGTACCTGAGTAACCTGCTGTACCCGGTGCCCCTGGTACATCGCGTGGCCATCGTCAGTGAGAAAGGAGAGGTGAAAGGCTTCCTCCGAGTGGCTGTGCAGGCTATCTCAGGTACAAGTACAGCCAGATGCTGCTGGACGTGTCGTTGTAGCTGTTCTTCTGAGTTATATTGTATTTAGAAATGATTGTGAGACTGGTTTAACATCTTGTCCTCTGTTTTGTCTCTCTTCAGCTGATGAAGAGGCTCCTGATTATGGCTCTGGTGTGAGGCAGTCAGGCACTGCCAAGATCTCCTTTGAAGACAAACAGTTTGAGAAGGTACTAACTGTGAGTGATTTAAACTGGTATTCTCTGAATGTTTCCTCTCTACATCCAATAAAAGTCAGATATAATTTTAGTCATGAAAATCAGACCTCATTTAAATACAAAAAAGGGTTGGAAATTGAATTTATTTCTGAATTTCTGCTCTTGAATAATACTTTTCTGTTTAAATGGCATCCAAGCTGATTCCTTTTCCTGTCTCGTTCCAGTTCCAGACTGAGTCGTGTCCTGGTGGTCTTTCCCACTCACACGCCTCCCAGGAGGAGCTGCGAATTGTGGAGGGAGAAGGACAGACGGCTGAGATTGGAATCTCTGCTGATGAAGTCAACAACAACACCTGTCCCGGTGAGCTGACAGCTGTGCAGGGACTGAAAATGATGCTAGCCCAACAGTCTGTGGATCACAGTGAAACATCTTCAGAACTTTAATGAGGAGGATGTGGGCACACAATGGCACTGTTGGCATTGCTTAGTAAATTCTGAATAGTAAAATAAAAACTGAAAATGATCTAAAATACGTGTTTCGGTGTCTCCTCCTCTTTTCCATGTAGCCGTCCTGGAGGCTCCCCTCAGCCCGGCCAAGAGTGTCGGTCTGGGTCTAGATCTTCCTCTGGACCTTTCCCCGGAGAAAGCTCTCTCTCACCTGAAGATCGGCAGCACCTTCACCTTCAGAGTCACCGTCTTACAGGCCTCCAGCATCTCAGCCGAGTACGCCGACATCTTCTGCCAGTTCAAGTGAGTTCAAGCATGTCGTCGCCAAAGTCCTGTATTATATTGACTGTTTAATGTTATACAAGTCTCCCTAAATGTCTCCGGTTTCATCCTTGTCTTTGTCAGCCATCTCCCTATGCTGTGAACTTTCTAATAAATGCAATATACATGCAATATATGTAAATATATACATACATATATAACTACATGGTTATTAAGGCTTATATCAAATTGTTTTGGCACTAGATAATCTCAGAAAAATTTTCTCAATAAGCAAGATGCAAGACAAGTCCTCACTGCTGAAGACTGCACAAGATATAAATTAACTCAATCACTACATTTTCCAATTAACAATGAAATACATGTTAACATTTTCACTGATTAAGTGTTTGTTGTATCCGTACATGTTGTGGTCAGATGTTTTTGGTTGTCATAATAGTAGTGTGCAGGGAGAGTCTATATAATGGCTTCACTAATTTCAGCTTCATCCACCGCCACGACGAAGCTTTCTCCACTGAGCCGCTGAAGAACACGGGTCGAGGACCGCCGCTGGGCTTCTACCATGTTCAAAATGTAAACATGTACACTACATTCAAATATTATTAACAAGTACTACTAATAACAGCTACTGTACTATTTACTTGTTTTTTTAAATGATTTTTTGCTTATCTGTTAGCTATGTGTTTGAGTTGTATTTCCTCTCTTCTCTCTTAGATCACAGTGGAGGTGACAAAGTCCTTCGTGGAGTACATCAAGACCCAGCCCATCGTCTTCGAGGTGTTTGGTCACTATCAGAAACAGCCCTTCCCTCCACTCTGCAAAGACCTGATAAGGTCGGGAAGAGATCTGACCTTTCATTTCCCACCAGCTGACGACTAATTGTTGAGTTGATGTATTTAGCTGGAAAGAAAGTTTCCTCACGTTTGGTTTCTTTGTCTTTTAGCCCACTGAGACCTTCCAGGAGGCAGTTCCCTAGGGTGATGCCCTTATCCAAACCAGGTTAGCTGTGACATTTAATGTGCCTGAGAGTATATCAAAAGTTCTGTTGTCAGTTCAGTTTAGTTTAGTAGAGTCTGGTTGAGTCTGGTTTCATCTCTTCTTTCCTCCAGTGCCGGCCACAAAGCTCAGCACTCTGACTCGCTCCACCGCAGGACCTTGTCACGCCAAATACGACCTCATGGTCTTCTTTGAGATCTGTGAGCTGGAAGCTAACGGAGAGTGAGTGGTTTTTCAGTTTTTCCCTTGAAATCCCACAAACCGAGACACACAGTAGATCAAACGCACAAAGAATAATTTAAATCTAAAGGTCGTCTCATTTAAACGTTACTCGTCAAACAGTATTTGAGTATTGAGTATTTGCATTTAATGTACTGATTATTTTCCTGTTTCTAGCTACATCCCAGCCGTTGTTGACCACAGAGGTGGGATGCCCTGCCACGGCACATTCCTCTTACACCAGGTCTGACCATTTCGATATATAGCATATCATCATATCAATAGCCATCATGTTTCCTAATTAAATATTTATGGACTCTAGAGTGTTCAATTTATATTTATACATGTAGTTTGGGATTAATCGCTTTCCTGATTTTCTTTTTTCTGTATCTTACTTTGAACTTGTTTTAAAGTTTCAAAACATATAAAAAACTAAATACGATACATTAATCAAATTTTGCAGAACCATCTAACCAGCTAATTTATCTGAATATATTTTATCTTTACTGGAACTCCAGTAAACAAACCGGCTTACTTCCCTTCTTCTCTCGACTCCACAGGGCATTCAGAGGAGGATCACAGTTACCATCGCTCATGAAACAGGAAATGATATTGAGTGGAAAGAGGTGAAGGAGCTGGTTATTGGTGAGTAATAAAGACAAAAATATCTCTGTCTCTCTTTTTTTTTTTTTGCTTGTTTGTTTCAAAGATGCTTCATTATCGCCAGATTAATCTCATCAAGACTTGTTTGTCTTCAGGTCGTATTCGAAACACACCAGAGGCTGATGAGACCATCATAGACCCAAACATCCTTTCCCTCAACATCCTGTCTTCTGGATACTTCTGGCCAAAACACAATGACAAGTAGGACTTTAATTCACTGAATGTTTTCTCTTGCTGTGTATTTACTACTTGATATTCAACAACAGTTTCCTCTTTTAATTCTTTAACAAACCTATAGACAGATCAAGTCAAGTGAACTTTTATACCTATAGCCCAATATCACAAATAACAAAGGGCCTCAAGACACCCTCTATCCTTAGACGTAGAAAATAAACCTAAAATAAAAACCTTTTAATGAAAGAAACCTCATGTCGGTTGCTCACAGATCAGTTGCTTTACTGTTTAGTAATTTTTTAACATTGCTTCAATGTGCCTTTTATGATCAAATATTATTTGGCTTCGATTTTAGTTTGCACGGATCAGTATTATTTGCTGGGTTCAAACTTTTAACAGCTGCAGTTAAAAGTTTCTAACTCGTGTCCTGTTTCTCTTTATTCTTTGTTAATGGCAGCGTCTCCTTGGGAGTTGATCATAGGTATAAATGACAATCATTTTTTATCTTTTAATTTATTAGTTCAAATAACAAAATGTCCGTTTGCTCTCAGGCTTTTCATCACGTTGACTCTTTTCTTGTTTAAAAGTCATGCAGACAGACGATAAAATGTTTATTTTTCACGCTGCAGAACTTTCTACCGATTTGAGGCAGCATGGGACAGCTCCATGCACAACTCTCTGCTTCTGAACAGAGTCACTCCCTACGGGGAGAAGATCTACATCACCCTTTCTGCTTATCTTGAGGTACTGGAGATGACATGTGATGCTAGTGACATTCATTGAACTTAATTTGTTCTTTGTAGACTTCTACTAAAAAATTCTGTCGATCCTGAGAATAACAATTTGTTTAAAACCAGGAGCAATTCAGCCACATTATGAATGGATTCAGATTTTTTTTTTACTGTATATTTTAATTAGATGGAGAACTGCACTCAGCCAACAGTGATCACCAAAGATTTCTGCATGGTGTTTTATTCCCGTGACGCAAAGCTGCCGGCCTCTCGCTCCATCAGAAACCTCTTCAGCACCGGCTGCCTCCGACCCTCTGAGAGGTACAGATTTATGGATTCATACAGTCTCATACAGAGTCTTACTGATTCTGGACTACACAACCTGAAGAAACATATTCAATAAAGTTGGTAGATAAATAAATTACTCCTCTCTTTGTCTCTCCTTTTTAGTAATCGTGTTACTGGAGTCTATGAAGTCACCCTGTGCCATGTGGCGGACAATGGGAGTCCAGGTAAGGCCGAAATCAAAGAAAATGATCACTAGAAAAATCAAAAGCATTTCTTCAACTGGGGTTTGTATTTTGATTTACAATATTAACAGATGGTTTTCTTCTTCTTCTTCTTCAGGCATGCAGCGTCGTCGCAGGCGTGTGCTGGACACCTCGGTGGCGTACGTCCGAGGAGAGGAGAACCTGGCTGGATGGAGGCCTCGCAGCGACAGCCTCATCCTGGACCACCAGTGGGAGCTGGAGAAACTCAGTTTATTGCAGGAGGTTAGTTCGTAGATGGAAGGAGACTGTAAGGGAGGTGACACCTGGAAAAGATACGCTGGGGAAGTATTTTCACTGGAAAAGGTGCCGCTTATTAGTCAATCTAAATTATGATTCCAGCTCAGTTTTGCTACAAGCAACCAGGAGGTAATAGGTATAATTTGGAGATACAGGGTTTTCACTCGACAGCAATGAAATTATGATGAGTGGATTAGTTGATGACCATCAGGTGTTGTAGATGTATAATGTAGGATGACTCTGCAACTTTGCAGCCTGATTTACTATATACAGAAACTGCATTTTGTAGATACTTATTATTAAATATTTGACGCCTGCAGAACAACTGCAATGTTGCAATTTTCAAAATTGGGAACAAAGAGAAAAGAAGCGAATCATTGGTGCTGTATGAAGAACTGATGTTGTCTTAATAGAGGAGAGCGTTTCTGGATCATCTTCTGTGCCTACTTGTAATGTCACCAGTCCCAATCAAGCACCCTTTGAGCCTTTTGAACCATTGTAGTTAAAGTTGTATCTGCTGGTGTTTTTAGGTGGAGAAGACCAGACACTATCTGCTGCTGAGGGAGAAGCTGGAGGCGACTCTGCAGGCGGGACAGGACGCGCTCTACAAGAGCAGCGACATCAGCGATTTCGCAAAGAGCCCCGTCCTCAGCCACAGCCCCAGCAGCAGCCCTGCCCTCGACAGCCCCAACCAGAGGCAGAGGGAGCTGGCTGCCAAGGTGACTGCTGCTCTCTGAGGCCTCCAGAACTTTTGTCTCAGCTTAACTATTGTTTTTTGAATTGTTTGGATCAGATACAGGCTTTGTTCAGCATCATCTTAAACAATCTATCACTTTCTTCTTTCCAGTGTCTGCGTCTGCTGATGCACACCTTCAACAGGGAGTACAGCCAGGTGAGCAGCAGTGCCAGTGAGAGCAAGGTGAGCCCCAGTCTAGGCCCTCTAACCCGGCCCGTTAATCCTTCTGAACCTTTAGCCTTTACCGCTGTACCTTCACACAATATTTCAGCCTCACACTCCACCCACTCGCTGCCGTTGCTTTCATTTATTATTCAATCCTTTTCCAGCACAGATTTTCTGTCTATGTAACATTTCTTCCTTTCTTGTCCCATCATATGTCTTGTGTTTATAACCACTCAGTAGACCTAAGTTAAATATTAACTCACAAATAATTCTTAGACTCTGTTTGAACCAGCTGGATGAGAGATAATATTGACTCAGGTTTACTGCTTAACTCTGTCTTCCAAAACTCATGTATCCACATTTCATACCTTAAAATACTTTAGTTTTCCCTGCTCCTTTAACCGTCCTCGTCCCTCACTGTTCCTCCTCTTTAGACTGTGCGAGGCTTCCACTAACCCGATGTTACTCCTGTATGTCCTTTTTAAATTGTTAATCAGCGAGGGGCTCTTAGATAATGAGGATTTACTGGTACAGAGATGGTTCTACAGTACATTGCTAGAAAATGACAAATTGTCTGATTGAATTGTTCTCTGAATGCATGCCTGTGTTGTATGTGCTTAATTGTTTGCTGGTATGTTTTGTCTGTATGTGTATTTGTCCCTTGTGTGTGTGTGTGTGCGCTTCTCTGTGCGTGGTATGTTGTGAATGTGTTTCTGTGTGTGTAGCTCTCTGAGATGTCTGCGTCGCTAATGAGAGACTCCTCCTCGTCTGGACTGAGCACACTCACTCCGTCCTCCACCTGCCCCTCACTGGTCGAGGGACATTATGACATTAGGTTCGTAGCTACGTGCTGTTGATAACAGATAATCTGCAATTGTCTTTTGATTACAGTGCCTTCTTTGGTGAAACAGTAGATGGATTTTGCTTTGCTGTGCAGGCACTGTCCCAAAAGCTTCAACTTTCCAATTGGTTTTTCCAAATTTTTGTTTCAAAGAGGCTTTTTATATACTAAATGACTTTTGAAATCATCATTGTATATTTGCATGAAAATTTGGCAGTGGTGGAAGAAGTATTCAAATCATTTTTTAAAACCTAGTAAAAGTAGCAATACCACAATGTAAAATTACATTACATGTGAATGTAAAGGTCTTGCATTTAAATTCATACATAAGTAAAAATATCATCAGCTAAATATACTTGAGTATCAAAAGTAAAATACTGATAATGCAGAGTGTTTTATTATAATGTAGAACACGCTATGGGATTATTAGCACTGATGCAGTAAAATGCCAGAAGCATTATTATATTGTAGCAGGTCAACGTGGATCCAATTTGTACTTTATGCAAGTAGTTATACTACTGGCTACTTAAGTCAATCGGTATATTTCATATTTAACAAACTGGTTGTGTTTCTTACAAAAAATCTTAATCTACAAAGTAACCAGTAAGTAAAGCCATCGAATGAATGTAGCAGATTAAAAAGTACAATATTTCCCTTTGAAATGTAGTGGAGTATGACTTAGGTACAAGTTTCTGTACTGTCACATTATGAACATGTTAATTATGTTGTGCAGACACACTGAACCCAGTTCAGGAGGTTCCACACCAGATCTGGACCCGTACAGCCCAGTGGACAGAAAGAAAGCTCTCAGAGGATGCACCTTTGTTCCTGACATACAGGAGATTCGTGTCAGGTCAGACCACACACACAATAGTTTATTTTCTGAACTTTTATTTGCAAACTGCAAACGTCATACTGTTGTCATTAAGCATCATGTAAGAAAGCGTGTGATCAAGTTTCATTTATTTTGTCTCAACATTCGTGTTTCTTTCATCATGTGCAGCCCCATTGTGTCAAAGAAAGGCTACCTGCACTTCCTGGAGCCACACACCAGCGGCTGGGTGAAGCGCTACGTGGTGGTGCGCAGGCCCTACGTCTACCTGTACCGCAGCGAGAGGGACAGCGTGGAGAGAGCCGTCATCAACCTGTCGTCTGCGAAGGTGGAATACAGTGAAGACAAACAGACATTACTGCGGGTACGAACGAGCTTTAGTTCAATAATAAAACAGATTTTAAGATTTAAAAAAGATCTACTAATAACCTCAGAGTATTTAATGTCTCCAGACTCCTAACACATTTGCTGTGTGCACTGAGCATCGTGGGATACTGCTGCAGGCCACCAACGACAAAGAGATGCACGACTGGCTGTACGCTTTTAACCCTCTGTTAGCCGGCACCATCAGGTGAGTGGTGCAGAGACTGTAAATTATATATTTTCTCCATAATCAGTGCTGAATGATTTAGTTCTTTTTAGGAAACTTCCTGGAAAATGATTAGGATATTACAGGACCTGCAAAATAAAGCATGATCACTACTTTCCAAATATTCACAAGCCTGATTTCCTCTCCTCAGGTCAAAGCTCTCCCGGAGAAAGTCGATCCAGTCGGTCCCGTCCGCTCAGAGGATGTGAGAGGTGAACTGCCCTGGCGGAAAACAACAAACAAACAAAACAATACAATCTAAAAGCTCCGCTCACCACCCTGCTCTAATGAACATAGATCATATAAACAAACATATACATTCAACCATTTAAATAATCTTCTATGTGACAAACCGCTCCAGTCCCAAACATCACTTGATCTCTGTTTTTGCCACCTTAAAACCCTGCATGGTGTGCTCCCTCCTGACCTTTAGAAGAAACATAAGACAAACTAACCACCCAAACCCGTTAATTAACTTACCTCTGCTGGGCATTGGGACTAGTTTTGATTAGTTTTCATGTTGAAATCTGTCATCTGTCATCTGTGAGGCTACCAGTTCCCTGTAGAGAGTTAGTGTGTGGTCAGTCCCTCCTTCATTCATAATAACTGAAAATAAGTCCCAGTTTTAAATCAGCCATTCATGTATTTCTAAATAAAGCCGTCAGGTGAGGGGGAAACAGAAAACATCAAACCCGGATGATTCTCTGTAAGTGCGAGGAGGATAGCTCCACATGCATCCGTCACATACTGTACATTACCTCAGTTTGGATTGGCTTGGTTCTCTACAGCATGGAGTAATTTTTTCACTGCAGAGGTTTCAGAAAGCAAGATATGTCATTTTAACATTGAAGTAGCATGAGGGATTTCTGAGGACAAAAGGCCAAGATGTTGTTCTTGTGTCATTTTTATTTATTTATTTTTTACTGGTTCCATGAAAACTGAGTTCGTTGGCTAGAGTGAGGCAAAATAATCCATTAACAGCAGATACAACTCATGTCCTTGCCTTGTTCTCGGTATGTGCTATGTTTTTGTTTTTACATAATCTCTTGTGCGTAGAACCATAAAGGATAATGTTATTTATTGTTGCTACTGTAGGTTCTCTGCACTGTTATTTATTTGTGACTGGACCACTGACCACTTTTGTTGCATGGCACTTTATTTTCTTTGATGAGTTAATGTATTGTATCATTTACTCAGTTGTTTAACCAAAGTTTTAATTCTTTCAAATCATTGTACACTGTGCATTTGCATTAGCATTTAGGATGTTAAAGGAATAGTTTGACCTTTTGGGAAATACACTTATTTTCTTTCTTGCTTAGAGTTAAATGAGAAGATTAATACCACTATGTATGGAAAATATGAAGTTATAGCCAGCAGCCGGTTAGCATAGCTTAGCATAAAGAGAGCAAGAAAGGGGAAATATTTAGCCTGGCTATGTCCAAAGGGAACAACATTTGCCTACCAGCACATCTAAAGCTCGCTAATAAAACATTGTATCTTGTTTGTTTGATCTGTGAACTGAAGTGTAAAAAAGTTGAGATTTTACAGGGACTTGTGTACCGGACTATATCTTGGCCAGGTGCAAAGATACATGTGCGATATAATGTGTTACTTAGTGAGCTTTAAAAGGTGCTGGTAGCCAGACTACAAATAGAGCCAAGCTAGCCGTTTCCCCCATTTCCAGTCTTTATGCTACGCTAAGCTAACCAAACCATCTTCTTGGTACAAACCCAAGTGTACCATCCTCACGAGGATGCAATCCCCATACTGATGTGTTGAGTTTCCCTCCCTCAGGGAACACTGGTTATAAACATAACCTCCACATTTAACTAATGGCAAGAAAGGAGATATGAGTAGTACAAACTATTTCTATAAACTAATCATACGTAAATTAACCTTAAATATACCAGGAGGACAACTGTACAGTATGTGGGTAGTTTTACTTTAATCAAATAAGCACTTATTCAGTCTGTTATGGGTCAGCCGAGTTGGTACATCAAATAAGTTTACTATTTAAGTCTCGTCTAGTAGCTAAATGGAAAGTTGTAATTGACCATGGACCTGTAATCTGTTGAAGGCAGTTGTTTTGAGTGGGCAAGAGCGTTGTCCATGCACCAGATAGTGCCTCCCTTTCTTCACCTCTTTTTCTTCTGTCCCTCATTCATCATTGTCTTTGACGTCAACACTGAAGTTAGTAACGTGTCCAAGATTAAGCTTTTATGTAGAGTAAAAGTAGATGCTATGGATCTTTTTTTTATATTGATGATCTATGTCAATGTTTTGGAGAGTGAATATTATCAATGATGCTATATAGTATGTTGGTTTAGCCTGTGACACTGCAGTACAGCGTATATCCCATTATCATTGACTGTAAATGTTGCATTTAAAAGCAATCCCACTCTTAGCTTTTGTACTGTAGCTGCTAGATATTTGACAGCCCGATGCTTGTTTCAGAAACCAGTACAGTATGATTAGCTTAGTGTTGTTTTACGTCCAGGGATGGTTTCTAGTTGCTTTTATCTGCTGTTATTTTGCACTATACCAAAATGACCCCAAATGTTGGTACGAAATCAATATTATCAGTGGAAGCAACAATGTAACTAAACAGTACCTTGCCTTTGCTGGAAAGGGAGACATTATTTTGAACTTGTATTGAACTATTTGCATTTACAGTGACATTATCTGTATGTTTTCCCTCTAGAGAAGAACACCTTCTTTTCTAAATCTCTATCAAAGACGTGGTCAGCCAGCCATTTTGTCTTTGCCATTTTCCTCTTGTTTTGTGTCTGACTGTTTATGATCAGCTTTTTGTCAAACCTGACATACAATCAGTTAACAACACGTATTCAGGACTCTGTATGCCGCAGGCCAACCAACCTGTTGAGCAATGCAGCCTAATATTTGTTTGTTTAAAATCTGACTAATACAAAGGTTGTATTTCAAAATTCACTTTAGATTTGTTGCTACCTGTGGCTTCTATTATTTTTTAAATTAAATTCTGTCTGTTAGCAAATATTGAAATGGGATTACGTAATTTATTTATGAATGATTTGGGTCATGGTATAAACAACTTTATTTGCTTTGTAAAATGCTTATAGATATATCCTGTATGTAATATATTGCACTCACGCACAAAAGCATCTTTATTTAATATGATTTTGTACAATGATGTTTTAAGAATGTATGGAAAAGACTGGTTTGTGTTTAAAAAAATATTACGACCCTGTCCTGAAGGGAGGAGAAGATTAGATTCTGAAACTGTGACATTTTTGCTTCAGCAATCAAACCACAACACTGCACCAAATTGCATTGATTTTTTTTGGTTTTGTTTACAACTGGCAGATGACTTGCAATGCTTCCAGCCCTAGTAGTTCAAGGGTATCATGTTTAAAAGAACATTTTGTGAGACAAGTTTAGTGCACTGGCCAATAAATGTTGAAAGGTAAATGAGTTGATTATTTTATTTTTGGCTGCTTTTTAACTGTCATAGCTCTGGATCGAAGCATGCAGGTCCACTTATCTTCTGCTGTAACTCTGTCCCTCTCTCCTGCCTTACCACTTGCTAATAACAACAGCTTTCCCCTACCTGAAGTGCTGCTTGTAAAGTATTGTCATTCATGATCCTTGTAATGACTAACTGGAAACCTTCCTCTTGGCTCTGTCTTGTATATAAATGGAGATTTTCTGTGTTGGGTCTCATCACACAGATGATATTAACTCTCTCTTCCTCTGTATACCCTGATGAATAAGAATAACTGGCCTGCTGCTTTGTCAAGTGTCCCCCCAGAGTAAAGAGTGCTGATCAGGGAACGGTTTTGCACATTACAGCTCAGTGTGGGTCAGGGGGTCATCGTGGACTGGGTAGATGATCCCAGGTCTGCCACTCTTGCTCTGAGCCGCTTGACAGAAGCAGAAACGGGTCCCAGCCTGTGATGAAGTCTTAATCTCAGTGCTCACGTTTATCTTTTGAGTGTTCTCGAGTTCTTTCTCATGTCTGTGGACACGTAACAAAAGTTGTCAAGAAAAAAAAACAAGGCGAATAAATAAATGAGTGTTGAAACTTATGCAACATTTTAGTGTGATGTGTTTTATTGTTGTCCTTATCAATTGTTTGTGGTTCACATTTATCATTACACAGTGTGTACAGTTAATACACAGGAAACCTAGAAATAGATGTTTGCATTTCTGTGTACAAGTTTGCAGCACTATTCAATTTCAATAATCATGTGGGACTGCTGTTTGATTATATTGTCTCATTGACAAACCACACTGCAAGAAAAAAAATGATAATACAGAAATATAATATGTGTAAAGCTCACTAATTAACATGTAACGTTCTGTTTGTTTAATCCACATAAAGACCAAAATGTAATAATGTCAAAAGTAAATTGCTGCTAACCAGCGGAGACCAACATCAGCCTCAAATTATTATTGAAAAATACGTATTTTTTGTCATGTAAATGTATCTGTATGGATCTTTAAATTTAGATTCTGTTCTCATTTTTTTGGCATTTCCACAGGATAGCAAGGACAACCTTTAGTCACTTAAAAAATATAAATAAAGTAAGTCTTGGCAGAAAAACCTGGTAATGTATTTATCCTGAGTTGGTATGCAGCACATTATGTTTCCCAAATTACACATGATAATGTCTGTAAATAAAGCTGTTCTTGCTTTTCCCAATCTCATTAGGTTTAACATGTAAATAGAGACAAAACAGTCAGATAAAACATGACCCCAACAAGACAAACAAGTGTTTTTGCTGACAGAGCAACCTAATACATGGATAACATTATGCTCTTCTCATGTCTGTTGCATAACGGTTTGTACTTTTGCTCAGGGTGAACCGTAGACTACATACAGTCTATAGGGTAAGCGCAAGTGCATGCCTGTGTAAGACTATTCTTGCATTTGTACTGCCTTCTATTATTGATCATGCACTCACCATGTGCTCAGCTGCCTCAGGGCCAGTCAGACTAATCCACTAATAACAGGCAGAAATACTGGGCTTGAGACAAAGGCCCTGGACTGAGTGAGGGGCAGCCGCCTCCCATGAGGCACTGAGGTTACAGCAGACTATTGATGAACAATAAGTTTGGTAACATAACTGGAGGTCATTTCTATGGAATGAATGTTGAATATTTTATCATGTGTTACCTACCTGCACCCTCATGTTTGTACTGTTGCTATGCAGTGAGCTAAACAAACTTTCAATAAAGTTTGAAGAGAACTGCTGACCTTTCAAGTTTTCACAAGCAATTGTAAAAAAAATGAAATAAAAAATGAAATAGTCAACAAATTCAATGATAGTCATTATGAATCAGAAAAGAATAAGCTGCTATGAAAAAAATTGTTTAACCAAACGTTTTGCAAAAATAAATTAGTAGGCATAAAGTTACAAGGAAACTAGATTCACAAAAGTAGGCTATAGTAGACAGCCTGTGTCTTGTCATGCCAGGAAAAACAT
Organism: Nannoperca australis; assembly: GCA_036023655.1. Classification (NCBI taxonomy): domain Eukaryota; kingdom Metazoa; phylum Chordata; class Actinopteri; order Centrarchiformes; family Percichthyidae; genus Nannoperca; species Nannoperca australis. Next base: position 33,707 of record JAVQJD010059144.1, read on the forward strand.
ACAAAGAAACAAAGAAAAGTATCCCCAGTGAAAGATCAACATAGTTCCACATAAGAAATACAACTAATTAATCTAGTCAACATAGCCTACACATACGTAAACTACAGTCCAGAACAATAAAAATAAAGAGTAAAATACAGTAAAAGTAAATAGAGGAACAGTGTTAGCCCAACAGTTAGCTTAGGTTAGAATGTTGTATTAGCAACATTAGCCTCAGATAGCTCGGCTACCTAAGGAGTCAGTTGATAGCAAGAAAGCTAAATCAACAAATCACAAATAAGTAATCACAAAACAACTATAATCAAACAAGTACTAAAAGATAATGCTCAAACAAGGGCATTTGGGGAGTAGATAATATATATATATATATAACTGCTGGTGGTTGAATAATTAACATACTTAAAATGCCAAATCTCTGTGACACAAGGAGTCAATAATTCATGCTGCAGGAAGGTGGTCAAGCAGCATGACTGTCGTCTTGAGTCAAAAGTCTGAACACACTAACGCACACTTCTGAGCACGTGAGGAGGTGTTCAAGCACAAGCACACACACACACACACACACACACACACACACACACCATCCCCACGAGCCAACAGTATGTTCAGTATACCTCTTACATACATTCACAGAGCTATTGTTCTATACTTCCAGGTGCAGGTCACCCGATCCCACTTCTTTAATTATGCACACTAAGAAGGCCCCCCATCTGAGGTTTGGGTCCAGGTGATGCTGCTTCTTGGTCTTACTGTTTTATGGGCTGCTCCAGAGTAGAGATAACAGCTTCTGGATTTTCTGCCATATTATCTATCTGTTTTCCATTATTGGTATATTTCCATTTTTGAAACCTCCTAGCATTGATCTGCTATCACTTTGTTGGTGATTCCACAGTTTTGGGACCATATTGTAAGTACTGCATGCATACTGTATGCATTTAGATTATGATGACTGGAGGAAATATACCAGATCTAATGACATGAGTTTTAATTAAAAAAGAGGGGATCTGGAACTTAAGGGAAAAGTGATAAATTTTATTGGCATATGACAAAATTGTATTTTTAATTTATGATTTGAGCTAGTGTATTTGTTGAGTGAAACTTTTCTTTCCTTACTGACTTATTTAAAAACAACATAAAGACACATTGTTATGTTGTTTGTATTTTGGACAAGTGACAGTAATTTAATATTTCTTTAATAAGTAAGGCCTAACTGGGATTTAAAAAAAAAATCTCTATTTCAAGAGTGTCTTAGCTAAAATAGGCAGCAATAACAATGAGTTACGTGAGACAAATAACATAACATTTGCCTTCATATCCTCTATATTTTAGTTGCATGAACAATTGCAAACAATTAGCAGTAATCCTTGGAATTAAATCATTAGATTAGTAAATGAACTGTATACAATGCATTAAGCATATAAAAACATCAGATATGTTGCGCACTTTCCCCAGTCACAGGTGGAATAAAGATATTAGATGAAATCTTTATTCAAGTGAATGGGAAAATGTGTCCAAACTTTTGACTGGTACTGTACATTAAATCTTTTTGTAATGTATGTTCTGCCTAAAGCATTTACAAAGCTACCACTAAGAAGGCATCTGACTACGCTGCAGTATTTGTTTAAATGGGCAAAACGTTGTAATTGTCCGTGTAGTATTTAGGCTATTGAATGGCAAGGGGCTTGTGAAAACGCCCTGTGAATCAGTAAGGTTACCTGAAGCAGGATATCATGTCACTCCAAACTCTAACACACTTTCTCCTGCACTCCTGCAAATCGGGGTCCTATTTCACCACTTCTTGTTGTAGTTCCAAGTACTACGAACTGTGGCTTCTGTTCTTTACACTGAGCGTGTGTGTGTGTGCGCCATCAAGGGGTCTTATTCTCTTGGACAATTACTTTCTGTCCTGTCGTTGTTGTCATTTTCAGAAAGAGGAGCTCTTCCTGCTTTGAAACTCCAGGACTGTGAATGAGCTAACAACATGGAGAACAGCAAGGTGACCATTCATCAGTGCAGGGATTGAAATAACAGTAGGAGACTTTAACCCGTAAAAAACTGGTGTAACTGATAGCATCACTAATTGCTGGAATGGAGCTATCATTTATATTACCAGCTACTGCACTTGGGTTTTTCCTGCTATGATAGGTAAAAAATATATTTTGTGAAAAAAAAGTACATGGCTAAAAGCAGATGCCACTGCTATGCAGGGCTTACAGTTTTTCTGCATCCAAAGGGGAGCATGACAGAAAACACTTGGGAACCAGTGCCTTCAAGAACTACAAGATTATCTGCAGAACTGAGTGCACACTGTGGAGTGCTACACATAAAAACAGGACATGCTTATAAAAAAAAAGAGCAGAACATAGGTTTTAATTCTAGTTGATTTACATACAAAATTGAAATTGAAATTAAAATAAAGCTTAGGACTGTGTTTTTTTGCATTTACTTGAAATGTTTAATCATGCCTCACCCCTGCTGTGTGTGTGTGTCCCCAGCAGCCAGTGAAGGAGGTGCTCCCCCTGCCTCGCCACCCTTCCTTGCTTCCTGTGACCTTTTCCTCTCTGACCCCTGCTGACACTTTGAAAAAACACACCACAGGCTCCATCCAGCATGTGCAGGTGGCCTCCTCAGGTAATTACCAGGGAGACCACACGTTTGCATTTCATTATGTACATAAAAATATTATTTAGGGATGTGATTACAGTCTGTATACTGTAGGTATATAGTAACTTAGTTATAAATACTAGATTTTATTATTGATAACTGTAACTGTTTTTTTTTATCATATGATTACATACATAGTGGAAATATATTTTTCTAGATTATTTAAATGAAAGAAAAGCCACACTGACTACCAGAATCTGTGTGGCTGAAAGTAAACAACAATCTTTAAAAACACAAAAATGTATTTTACACATTACTAGGTGCATTTTCTTTAAACAAAGACCTTTGGCCTTTCTTATGTTTGTTTACAGTGGTGACATCGTTCCATCTGAAGCCTCCAGAAAGGGACCTCACCCTGATGTCACACATGAAGTCTATTAAGTCACTGAGGCATGCCGGCATCACTGCGGTCTTCACTGGCCAAACGGTGAGCCTGCGGACACCTTAAAGATAAACATAAACCCTGTATGAAGGTGGCTGATGTGACTTTCAAGATAAATGATGGCGTAATACAAAAACAAAGTGTGCTGTGCATCCCAAAAAAGGAAATATGAATCTTCACGTTTTAAAGACCGTACAGGTATTTTCATTTAGTACGAACAGCTAACCCTTTGCTAAGCACCAGCCTCCTTTTTTACTGGCGCTACGTCCATTAAGCTAACTAATAGCTAATAAACCCTAACTCTGTGGGTCGGTTGAAAACTTTATCTCCAGCTGACTTTTTTATGTATGCACACCACTCGGCATGTTGAGAAACCCAAAGTTTGACAGACCTGCCGTGCTTAGTTAGAATTGCTCATCTATGATGGGACAATCACTGTTCTGGGGAGGGGTTTAGCAAACAATTAATAAGGCTTCAGCTTACTTTGTAGTTGGGGGGTCACCAAACGTTATGAAGAAGTAAGAATGACAAAGGTGTAATAGGTGCATCAAAGCTAACAGGAGAGAGGGAGATGTCAATCAAGTGCAGTTTGTACACACCCAAATAGGAAGTCTAACTAGGCAGAATTAGTGGTAACATCTGTATGGATGGACCCACTGGTGCACAGCTGATAATTACACAGGCTATGCTTCAGAGGACTTTTTTAATGCTTTTTATGGTCGCAATGTTCAATAAAATCATGCTCCACCCTCAGAGTTTAGCAGTGACACTGTCTTACATTGTTGAACGCTGACAGAAGATTGAGAGTGAGGAGGTGTTTGAGGAGGTACCAATCGTCGATGTGATCCTGACTGACATCGACTCCCTTGTGCCCACTCACGATGAAGCCGGCCGCCCCATCGCAGAGTGGAAACGACAGGTGATGGTGCGACAGCTACAGGTCAGGCTGCAGGATGAGGAGGAACAGAGGAGACAGGTACTCATCTGTGCTATTGTGCTGTGTGAGTCTGTAGTGCTGTGTGTAATTGTATGTGTATGCACACTGGCAGGCTGGCTATATTAGGGCTTCTAAAACTAGAGGGTGGGCCCACCAGGGGGGAGAATATAGCCTTTGGAGGAGGTCACTGAGAGGAAAAGGTGGAGTGCATATAAAGCAGTAGACTTGATTGTTGAAGAAATACAGTATTATCTAAATAAAAATGCTCTGATGCTAGCAAAGCTAGCAAGACCCATGTAGGCTAGATTTATTCATACACCCAAAAACCTTGAGCCTCGTGGAAATACAACATATCAGAAGATAATGAGGAACAAAAATAAGAAAAGAAAATGTGGTTCATGAAGTTTGTTTTGCATGTTTTGTTACATTCTTCCTCAGTAGTGCTGATAGTTGATTAAATTGTATTATTTTTCAGTCCATCAATTTAGAAATTCTTACAAAAACAGAAAATGCATTTTGTATTGAGTCAAAACAGAAAGTTTTGATACAGTGAAGGGAACCTGAGTAAATGTCAGTCCTGTCTAACTGGAGAACAAATGCTTAATTTTAAATATTTATACTGTATTTATTTATTTTCAATTTTCAAAGATGATTTTATTGAAATAATAGTTTGACATTTTGGTAAATACTCTTAATAATAGGTGAGGAGATTGATCCCACTCTCATGTCTGTCCATTCAGTATAAAGCTCCAGCCAGCGAAGGGTTAGCTTAGCTTAGCACAAAGACTGCAACCTTAGTTCAGCACTTGCAAGTTACACCTCTCCCTGTTTTCACGTCATGTTGCTGTGTTATAGGGTGTCGTACAATGGACTATTTCTTGACACAATAACTTCCAACCTCATGATGATGGCAACAACTTCAGGAAGCCAAGAAATAGTCCGGCACAAAACATCTGATAACACTGCAAACTGTCTGCTCATCTAACTCTTGGCTTTTTTCCTAAAATGTGATTTATTTGTTAATTATTCCTTTAGCGAAATCATCTCTCAGGATTGTTTGTTAAAATGTCTTTGTCCCTCTAACAGAACATGACTAATGGCTACACACCAGTGGATGGCTGGAAGTACTCCCAAACCCACAACGCAGTCTTGGGGCCTTTTGGTGAGCTCCTAACAGAGGACGACCTGGTGTACCTGCAGCAGCAGATCGAGACTGTTTCACTGCAGAAGCGCTGCCAGGCCTATGAGCTGGAGCTGACCAGGCTGACCGAGGAGCTCAGGTCCATTTTACCTGACCCAATTGTGAACATCTCCCTTAACAAAGAGGTCCTACAAAAGATGGACGAAGAGGGGAAAATGAATCTGACTTTGCCAGTGTGGTGCAGTCGTGTCTCTGAGATTGTTAAGAGTATGTCACTGCTGGTGGCAAATCTGACCCAAAGTGCGGAAGAAGGGGGCGAGAGGAGGATAGTGGAAGGCATGATGGAAGACATGAAGGGTTTGCAGGTGGTAAGAGATAGTTATGGAAATGATTCAGACCTGGGATTGGTGCAACAGGGCCAAGAGACGGTTCCAGCACATGGTGAGACCTCTAGTGGATGCAGGATTCCTCATATAGGGAAGGCGTCAGCTTTTAGTCATCGTCTGGAGACTAACAGCTACAGCAGAGCACGGAGGGAGAGGGTGGAGAGGGAGATCCAGCAGTCTGGGGTGTCGGTCAGAAACCTCAGATCCAACTTCGAAGGTCAAATTGGTGGTATTTACCCCTTCGCTGGGGTTGTGAAAGGAGGCCAGGTAGTGTTTGGCACTTCAAGAGTCAACAACCAGAATGCATGCACAGGCCTCAGCTGTGATCCTACTAAAAAACTTATACCTGTGATGGAGACTACCAGCTTAAGGAAAGAGCGTATAGTGGTGCTGTTCCTCAGCCACTGGAAGAAATCTGCATACGCTATTTCAGTGAGAGCAGCGAGGCAGAGACAGGGACAGGAAGCAGTGTCAGGGAGAGTGACGGGAGCATCGCCCCCACAGAAAATCACCTCCATGTTTCAATTCTGCCAACTACGAGGAGCTGTGGACAAGATGCTAAACTCCTGGAGGAATAAACTAGAACTCAAAGATGCGCAAAAGTCCTGCTTGTCTTCTAACTCCTCTAAAATTCCACCACCTCGAGTAACCTACTCCCCAGAGCAATTCCTGCCAGACGTGGATGGTGTTGCAGTGACCCACGATAGCTTGACCCTCGACCTCTTCATGCTGGGATACTTCCACATCTTAGAGCAAGAGCTGTCGCCTGAGGAGAGGAAGATGAGGCACCTCCTCTGCTTCGAAGTCTTTGACCACGTCGGGAGTTTCCCCTGGGAGATGGTGAGGGACTTCCACAAGGCTGTCCTCCAGGAGATCCAGGCCGGGAGGCAACAGTGGAGCGACGGCTTTGAGGACATCAAGGTCCGCTTTTTTGGGGACTCACGACCATGCCGCTGTCCATCGCCATCCTCGTTGTTGTCAGATTCCAGACTCGTACCCAAAGTCATAGTTCAAACTGCTACTCCAGATGAGTGTGGCAGCGACACAAACTTCTCCTGTTTCAACAACGAAGACATTTGTAAATATATTGATCGCAGCTTTGCTTTCTGGAAAGAGAAGGAGGCTGAGCTGTTTGACTTTCAACATTAAAGTTAAATATGACTTTTTTTTGCACAAAATGATAAAATGTTGGTGTGTTTATTTTGGCTAAGTGAGGGCAGCTGAATAAAATTCTGTTGTGAATGTATTATTGGCACTTTATTAATGTGAATATATCCTTAGAGTTAGGTCATTTACATCCCTGTCACTGAAACACAAAAGCCTCCAACGTATGCTTCCAACATATTCCGTTTTCTGCCAACACAAAATGATGCCTATGATTTCCATTTAAGAGAGCTTTATGCTCTAGTTTTTGCAATGTGACAGCAGGACTACAGAAAACATTTTATATAATTCAATGATTTTGCTGTTGTTAGCACTAGCACTTTAAGTTGAAATAAGAAGAGTATATGTTTCGCAGGAACACGAGTCCAATAAATATAGTAGAGTAAAAAGTACAATATTTATCTTAGAAATGAAGTAGAAGTATGTAGCATTAACTGAAACTACACAAGTAAAGTACAAAAACCTTATTTTTTTAAGTACACACAATAAATGTTAATTTAGCTACTTAGATAAATTTACCTTATAAAGTCTACTCTCACTGTAATCGTCCAAACTACTAAAGTAACAGTGATGTATGTGCATCAGCTCGTTTGTGAGGCGTGAAAAACTTAGTTTTGCTTCAGGTCCAATGGAAAGGTGACGGATTCGAAATAGGTGAGGTCGCGCATGCGCACACGCTCCCTAAACTGACAGGAGGACGCTGAGCTGCATTCCCATCATTCTGTGAGGAGAGGAGGATCCCCCTGCGCACCCACAACGGAGGAGACGCCGAGCGATAAGAACATATAAAATAATCCAAGTTGAGCTCTTTATCTGCCACCATGTCCGCTGGAGGAGATTTGGGGAACCCCCTGAGGAAATTTAAACTTGTGTTTCTGGGAGAGCAGAGCGGTGAGTCAGTTCTCGGGGAGGTTTGGGTCGTCCTGCCCTAACGCCAAACATGCGTATATGTTGAAGGCCATGTATGTAATCCTTGTTGATTTGGAAAGTTGCTGTTGAATCTAGAGGATGTGCTGGCTGGCTTTGGTGGATTTGACGCCCATGAACCTCTCGGCACAATCGATGACTAGAAAATTGGATTAACCAGGAAGGGAGGGAAAAAAAGAAGAGATGGGTGGAAAAAACCCGCATGCATATAAATTGCACCCTTGGATTAAATATGACCATTATGATCACTGAAGAATAGCTGCTAATTGTGCTGAATATAATAATTCAGCGAATAATTCGCCATAAATAAGCTGGCGATATAAAATCGGATGTTTTGATGTGCTGCAGTGACCGACAAATATGCTCATCATGTTTTCAGATAACCTGTTTATTTCACCCACATCGCTTATTCCTCACCTTAACAATCCTTTATTCCATTCTGGGACAGTGTCTACATTGTTTCCCCCCACCACTCGTGTTTATTTATTTCTTTTTGAAATAGAGAAGATCGGGCTAATAAACAGTCCCCCATGTGTCAGTTCGGGACACACCCTAGGCTGGCGATGTCTGTAGCATCTCTAAACCTCGCAGTCTCCGGTTCGGGCCCATAAATAATCAAATAAAAAACGGTGCTTGGCAGCGCCACAACGTTGTACCATTTATTCAATAATCCATCTACTAAGGGTGGGGATGACTGTGTGTGGGATTTGGCGTGATGGCACAAATACGGGAGGTGCTGATCGATAATGGTTTAGCGCTGTGAAGCTGCCTGAATACGTGTTCAGACATCAGACATCCAGAGTGGCAGCAGACGAGCACATATCGCTTAAAATACAGCAGCAGGATACACATAATTAGGCCCAATATGACAACAGCTTGACTGGTGTTTGTGTCTCACATTGTGATTCTTCAGTGTGTGTTTGTGTGTGTCTGCATGTGTATGAGAGGACTGTATGTCGACTACAAGCCTCCCTGTGTGTTTGTGTGGCCTGTGCTGCAATGTTGCTGTCCGTGGTGCTGAATCAAGGCCTGGTGTGGCCACTGCCCATGGCTGGCTTCAGAACTACTGCTGTCTGCATTAGGAGGACTCTGCGAGAGAGCCCGGGGCCTGCTGCAAAAGTCCTGTCCTCACTCATGTGGAGATCTGATGTAAAACAGTGCTACGGATCGGAGCTGGGTGGGGTGTAAATTAAAATCCAGCTCACTAGGCTCACCAATGATCCTCTCAACGTTCACCATCCAGCTTGTGAACATGGCTAAATATGTGTTTTGTATCAGTCTTTATAAGAACGGCGTTGTGCAATTTTAGACACAACTTTTTGCATTTTCCCCTTATCACAATAATATTGTATAATATTCGTCCAATTGACCAACAGAAAATGTATCGACAACTATTTTAATTATTTAATGTTTATGTTTATTGGGACAAGTACGTATATAGAATGGACCAGTGCCACATACTACAGCCTTGATAACAGCCTATGGTGGTTTGTAATGCGTTTCCCTAGATGGGCCAAAACACATAAATTAACTAGAAACAATCATACATTATTAATAATAAAAAGTAATTTGATAATGGATTAATGATTCAAATCTTTAAATCAAGTAAAAATTACAATTATTCTGAGTGTGCAGCTTCTCCAATGTGAGGAATTGCTGCTTTTCTCTGTCACAACTTGCAACAGACAGTTTTTAAGAACATTTGAGAAAAAACCACTATAGAAGCAACATTGTGGGTATATTTTTAAGATTTTTGGGGCCCTTATTGAAATTCAATAGATTTGTTCATTCTTTTATTTTGTTGAGTTAATTGTGATGTTTGATAATGATGAGGTGGCAATGGTTGAATGATGGATTTCACATTCTTGACTGTTATGTGTCATTTTGTCAGACTGAGGAAAACAATGGGCAGCCATTTTCATATAATTATGTTGAATTTATTCAGGAAATGGTGTATTCATGTGTTTGGAGATTCTTTGTGATTCTCTATAATCTGTTGTAACACCTAACTAACTAAAATAAACCTCTGTTCTCTCTTCCAGTGGGGAAAACATCTCTCATCACTAGATTCATGTATGACAGCTTCGACAACACATATCAGGTGAGACTCGGACCAGAACTAGAAAGATCAGAAAACATAGAAAAAATGTAATGGTTGATGTGAAGACGGATTAATAACTGAATAATATTATAATGAAAGCTTTTTGGCCAAAAATGCCCACTTGATTTACAAATTATAATCAGGTTCTATGTAACATAAGTTTACACAAATGTCCTAATTTGAATGTTGTCAATGCAATTATCAACAGGAAATGTTAGAAAAGCAATATTATACTCTTAAAAAGACAATACTGCTTATTCTTTCTATTGCCTTTTGTAGTAGTTTGGTACATAACAAGTCTGTTTGATTGAGCCCTGAGGGTATTACAAATGAAATTAGTTTTTCAGACTGATTCATTTTCTGTGCTTATTGGCTTTTTCCCCCCTTTTCTTAACAGTTTTTTAGTTTGTTCCTTCATTTAAACAACGCTCAATCTGCTAGAAACAACACACAGTGCAGGGAGAAATTCAATTAAAAAATTCTGGGTAATACTGATGACTTTTTCCATCTTTTCTTCTTTCTCCACCTCAGGCGACCATTGGAATAGACTTCCTATCAAAGACAATGTACCTGGAAGACCGAACAGTAGGAAGCCTTGATTTAATTTATAACTCACATGCAGATACAGATGTAAAGATGAAGTAACCTATGTGTACCTGTGTCATTTTAGCCCGTCAACATCTTAAGAGAGAAATGTTGCCACTCTGTTGTCACTAGTCCTTGATTTGATATGTTTAATTACCGCACTCTTCACAAAATAACATGATTATCCTCAGGTTATTTCTGCTAGTAATAGCATTGGCGCGCTGGCTTATCTAGCCCTAAGAAGTCAAAGCCTTTCCCATGGATCATCTGCTTTAGCTAGTATTAATACTTTTTCGTTGTCAGGATATTATGCTCTGTCAGCCTGCACACATGCTGATACTGGCTTATCCCTTTGGATGTGTGCTTACCAGGCCTTACATCTGTAAAGTCTGTGTGTATTATGATGATTAATGTTGAAACAGATGCTGAATGTGTGTGTGTGTGTGTGTGTGTGTTTGTGTGTGTGAACGCAGGTAAGGCTGCAGCTGTGGGATACTGCTGGACAGGAGCGTTTCAGGAGCCTCATCCCGAGCTACATTCGAGACTCTACAGTAGCTGTGGTTGTCTATGACATTACAAGTGAGCAGCCAACTGCTAACTGTACTTTAGTTGTAGTGTTTTGAGCTGTCTTTCTGTCTGAAATACAAACAAAATGCGTTAAAGGTGTACATGGGATTTTTGACAAAAAAGAGAGGATATAAAATAAGAGTCTGGCCTCCACAGACGTGAACTCATTCCAGCAGACCTGCAAATGGATCGATGATGTCAGGACAGAGAGAGGAAGTGATGTCATCATCATGCTAGTCGGCAACAAAACAGATCTGGAAGAGAAGAGGTGAGTATTTGAGGTATAGTTCATAATTGACAGTTAAATATATTTTGTTAGATGAGCAGCAATAAACATGTTGTTTAAAGCAACATGTCAGTGCTGAATGAATTAGCCTTCAACGTCGTGAGGCTTAGTCTGGCCTTTTTCCTGCAGGCAAATCATGATCGAGGAAGGAGAGCAGAGAGCCAAAGAGCTGAACGTCATGTTCATCGAGACCAGTGCCAAGACCGGCTGCAATGTCAAACAGGTGATCCCTGCAGTTTCACCATATTTCACAGGATTTTGGGGCGTCAGTTGCTCTCAGCATCTCTGCCATTACTGTGTCTCTCCAAGGTGATTGCATCACCAACGTGAATAAATACAATGTCTTTGTATAAGTATGTGGAGGAGTCTGGTGGATAGTGTGCAGAAGGTGGACTGTGTTCACATCAGTGGGTGCAGGACGGAAGTAGCGAACGTTCGGTGTGAACATTGCAAGCTCCACAAAACAGTGCTGGAATGTAACAAGGTGCATTTATTCAAGTACACATTTAAAGTACTTGTTCTTTACTTAAATTTTTTCCATTTCATGTCACTTTGTACTAATACTACAATTCAGAGGGAGATATTGTACTTATTTGCTCCACTACATTTATCTGACAACAATAGTTACTAGTTATTTTACGAATAGATTCTATTTTCTTTACGTCAAGCAGCTACCAACAGGAAAATGCTACTTATACATTAATACATAAGCAATAATAATCTAATAACATAATAAAAAATAGTATAACACTCAAAGGGGCCATTTTTCTGCACCGAATACTTTTACTTTTGGTAACACGTTTGCTTAACATATTAATTGCAGAACTGTTTACTTCACAGTGTGGTATTGCTACTTTTACTTAAGTAAAAGATCTACAGTAAATACTTCCTTCAATTGCTGCTCAAAAATTGAATGATGCAACATAACGGCCTCAAAAAGGGGTCTCTGGTCTATACAGGACAAACTTAATACATAGTTTTTTCACATTTTCAACCCTCCTACTCCTGCTGTCCTCTCCATTTCACTCCCTCCCTCTTTGTACGTGTCATTTTCACATTTCCTGATCCCCAACTCTTCCTCCTCTCATCTCCTCTCCTCTCCTCTCATCTCTACCCTCCTCCTTCCTTTTCTCTGCTCCTAGCTGTTTCGTAGGGTCGCAGCAGCCCTACCTGGAATGGAAAGCTTGGACGATGCAAATCCCGAAGGCAGTATCCTTTACAGCCAATGTGATTCACTGTGCCGAGAGCCAAACAGCCAAGAAATAGGCAGCTTATTTTTAATCTCTTAGTGGTTGTTGGCGTGAGTACAAACAGACCGCCCAGCCTACTGTCTACTGAGGCACAATCATTATGCTTAATAGAGAAGAAATGCACAGTTCCAGGACGGTAGTGTGGATGCACAGGTATAGCACCACATAGTGGTTGTCTGGGAAGTGACATGGACTGAGGACGTGTGATGGAGGATGGATGTTTAAAGAAGGTGAGGGACTCGAAAAATACATATGTGAATTAATTCATGAAAAAAATATGAAATTTAACTTAACTTTATTATATTTCTATATCTGTTTAACAATTTAGAATTTGATTTAGTACATATGGGTATCAATGAAATACTTACTGGGTACCTAAATGGGACAAAGATGAACAAGGAAAGAAGACAAGAGGTTAAGGAATAAGGGGGTGACATTGTGTTTAAGAGGGACTAGAAATAAATTACACTGTACTGTAAGTACTTTAAATGACTATTATCTATGTATTTATTATTATTTATTCAATAGCTATGTGTTGCAGTAATATTTTTACAATGAAAACATTTTTTTTCAATGGAGTAAAATACTATTATTATTGATACTACATTATCATTGCTTGGGAGCCAAACATGAGGCTTAATTGGCTATAAAATATGATATGTTGTGCATATGATTTTAAAATGATGATGAAATACTGAGCAACGTAGTTTGGGGATCCAATGTAAAATCTATCTGAATCCACTATTTGTACACATCAGAATCTGTTTGCAGTTAGTTGGGTCTGAAGACAACATGTTTAAAAATGAAAAGACTCTGGGGGCTCTGTAGTCCACTCCTTATCTCTGTTTGAGGCTAGCGGCTGCTAAATTGATGAAGTACTCTCATAAGGAACATATACATATCAGAAACAAACTTATCTGTGATTTATAGGACTTAACTTACACAATTTTGAGGTGAGCTATTCCCCATTTTAGGGACACATACAATGAATACAATATATTACGTATTTTACGTTAAAGGTTTTTTAGATAGTAAGTTTTCAATTGGTATCCTGTATATACAAAATATTTACACTGTAACTTGAAAAGCATTACCCATTTGACTGTGACATGTCAGGTCATAATATTTGATGTACGTTTCCTTACCGGTCAATTCCCAGTGATCGACATCAAGCTGGACAAACCAGCAGAGCCTACTGTCCCCGAGGGCGGGTGCTCATGTTAATGCAGAGCTGAGATCGGACAGCTCCCTTCACACCATAGGCTTGTTGTGTTGCTTACTACTGGTTAGCTTCCAGTTGACTTCTCTAATTGGATATAGGAATGCGGGCCTTGTATCTGATTGGAAAAATCAAATGTTATCTTTCAGTCTTGTTCAGTTGTAAAATATTGTATACTTTGTCAATATGTAAGTGACTGAAGGAGAAAAGGGAAAAAAACTAACAAATGCTGAAATGAAAACAAACAAAAAACTGTTTTGGAAAAACGAAAAAGGAGAAAAACGGAATTCTTTTCGCTGTTATGTTTTGTATTTTTTATATATAAAAAGGGAAAGCACCAAAAATGATGCCTAAATATAGAAGGAGGAATAGTGGATAGGTCGGCCATTTTACCAAGATGGCCGAACACGTCTGAATGTCTGCAGCACGCATGCACGCTGATCTGATCTTTGACCTTTGACCTTTGGCCTGCCCTCCAGAGTCTCCGCACCCTGGAAGCAGGTTGACTATCTTAGAATGTTTTATAGCATCTCTCTATAGCATCTCATTACAAAATGTATTTCATTTGATATTCCCACAAGAGTCAACTTCCAGTAGGTTCACCTAACAGTAGCTGTGAAAATGTGGCACTCTATCTCTCTATGGGTTTAACTTTTATAGAACAAACTGTACTGTGGTAAAAAAAAAAAAAAAAGAAGAAATAAAAAGACAACTTACTCTCACAACTCCCCCGTTCCTCCAACCACTCTTATCCTTTCCACCCTCGCTCCTACCAGTCTCCCCGTCCCTCCATCCCGGTAACACATATAACGATCCACTGTAATGCACTGCACTGTATATAAAAATGTAATATGTATGTTGTGAACGTCCCTCTGTAGAAGTGGTCCTTGTTCACCAGTATGAATAATGTAATAATGTTTAATGATTAATAAATTACAGATTAAAGGGCTTCACTCTCCTAACCATCAACATTTACCTGGCAGCAAATGGTCTACTCTATTTAATCTGGGATCTTATTTCTGCTTTTACTGACTGAATCTAAGAATGTTCTTACACACAGATTTACAATCATTTACAGTCAACAAAGTGAAATAGAAGAAGGCAGCAAGAAGAAAAATAATCAGCCCTATTGCCTCTGGTCTTCTGTTTTATAAGAAAATCACAATTACAATAATAAATAATAGAAGTCATACAATAAAATAAAAATATTTTATGTGATGCTGCACAACATTTAATGTAACACTCATATGAACATGTGAACACATATGAAGCTTTTACGAGTCTTTTATCACAAATCAATAAATGTATTATAAAAAGAGTCAAATCTAGCAACACTGCTTTTAGGAGAAATTTGTGACTTTATTTAATGAGAAAAAACAAAGTAACAGCAACTGAAGGCTGAGAGCGTAGCAGTCAACCAACTATTAAATCAATCTGTCAATCAGTTATTTGTTTACATACTTAATTTTCTCCTGCCTGTTGCACATCATCATAATTGTCGCCGTCTTGGTGACACTGGTGAGTCAGTGTCTGAAAACCTGAAAGTTAAGGGGAAGTTGAGGTGGAAAGAACCTTTTAAGAGGGAAACTGTCACTGTGACGTGTCAGGTCGCTTACACTCGGCTCTCCTGATGTAAGAGGACAGGTATTCCCCTGGATGGACGGCATGTCATTCGATCATCCTGAGGGTCAACAGGCGCTCGGAGACAGTTGGTGCTGTTAGTGCACAAATGAACTCCACAGAGACAAGAGGTTTAGGGTGGCCTTGCTTGAAGGTTGAAACCTTCAATGAGGAGTTTCTGCCAGCAAAAATGTGTGGCATCAGTGTTGTACATATGCATGGCTGTATATAATATACATATACATTAAAAGCAGAAGCACTGGATTATATTTTTAAAAAGACATGAAAGATAGTTTTAAACACACGTGACTCAAGATATTGCACATATCAGTCAGCATCAAACACATGTACAATATTTCCTTCCCGGAGAAGGACACACCTCTTCCATCCAAAATACCTCTGGTGTGATCTCAGGTCCGGGTCACTTTGGATCGAATTTTCACACAAAGCAGATCATGTCTAGAGTGGAAGCTTTTAGGGACACAAACCTTCGCTCCCTGCTGAGGGAGCTGCGGACCGATATTGCCATGGCTGTAGACGACCCTTTCCCTCTCGTCCATGGTTTGGCGGACAAAAACATCATCAATGACCAACTGCTGAAGGTAAGACAAAGAATATGGAAATCTGGTGGTGAAATGAATTTTCATTTTGAATGGTAATTTCAGCAGTTTTCACTTGTTTTTCAATTTAAATTACAAGCATTTGCTTTGATAAGTATTACAGTTTTTCATTTAATTATCCCCCTGTTGTCCACAAAGTAATTCAGATTAATTTGATCAAGATTTGTCCCATTTGAAGGCAACGTTGCTCATCTTCATTATATCCTGGAAGGCTTTGAAAGTGCAGAGTTCATATAAGTCTTGTGTGTTTTCACAACAGGACACTCTGGAGAAGGGGGGCAGAGAAGGTATCCACAAGGCCATGTACTCGCTCCTGTCCTGGGTCCTGGAGCAGAGCAGATCCACCATCCAGGCTTTCTGGAGCAACTTGTCCAAGGACTACAACCTGGACAGCTACCCCAAGCTGCAGACGCTGCTCACTAACCTGCACTCAAGTACATTCAAGTTTTACCAAAATGTTTGTCAGATGTTTGTTTGTTTCATTCCAAATTGACTGAATTGTATATTCTAGAACTTGAGGTACTGTCCAATAAATTATCCTAATACTTTAAAATACTGTACATTTATCAGCCACATTGATTATAAACAAAACTGCTACAAAAGTCAAATATAACACAACTGGACTATTATGTATGGAAACAGAATAACTTACATGATATTGAAATCTAAAAATTGAGAATCTTTATCAAAATGTTTCTTTAAATATGTTACATTTACTGAACAGTTAAAAAAATCTGTAATTTGCTTGTAAGTAGAAACTAGGATTTCCTGTCCCACTTCTTATTTATTCTCCCTTTCGCTGTAATTTCAGGACAGAGTTTTTATCTACAACTAGGACTACTACTTAGACATTTAGAATGAATTATAGTTTGGCTTGATTGTTTTTTATTTTGTCTTTGCTGACAGAGCGGGACACTGCAGGCTCTAGAAGTGAGAAGAGATCCTCTGGAGGCCACAAAACACCGCACATCAAGAAGAGGAGCCACGATGAGAAAGGGACAAACTCGCACAATCAGCATCCGCAGTATCATGCCAAGACAAGCGATGGACCAGGTTTTATTCCCCATAATACATCTTTTCAGTCTTCTTACAACAGCACAGTGGCCACAGCAGCCCATTCTGTTTAAGCAATAAGAAACAAAAGACAACTACTAAACACACACTTTTTTTTAAAGAAAATCTGTTGCTTTTGAGGCAGTGCAGGTAATAAAGGCAACGTGTCAAACTCTGTGAATAAAACATAAACAAAACATCATTTAGCTCCTGATAATAAAACGTGTTGTTATATTTTTGTCCAGGGGGCAAAGTGAGGCTATACAGAGTGAAGAGTGAAGCTCCAGCCCCACAGCTAACATCTGGAAATAGTAATTACAAATCAATCATATTTTTTAAATATGTACAGATAAGGCTGTAATACTATGTAGACACATTTAACAATTGTTTTGCCACAGGTGTTCAGGCGGTGTCCTCCTCCATCCAGAGACCAGTCACTCTGCCGTCCTCCTCCTCTGCATCCACAACTGAGCCGCCAGTCAGCCATGAAGCCAGAGAGAAGATCCACATCAAGGAAGTGTTTGGCTCAGATGGTGAATATTTGTGTTATGTATAAATTATCAGTTGCTCTTTGTAAAACATTCCTTTAAAAGTATTTGTCATTCAACAGGAGCTGCCAAAAAGTGCATAAAAGTCGATGGGAAGTTTTACTCCCTTGGTCAGTCAGAGGAGATAAATGCATCCAAATCCAAAGCTGCTAAGAACGCATTTCACCACATGGCGGAGACAACCATAGGCACGGTAGAGGATCCACTCAAGCATCCACCCATGCACAACCTCCCGTCTTTCCATATGAACGTGTGTACGCTTGTGTCTTACGTGTGTCTGCATCTCTGAGTGTGTAGGTTCACTGTAATGACGATGAGTGTGCAGTGTGTAGGGACGGAGGGGAGCTGATTTGTTGTGACGGCTGTCCTCGAGCTTTTCATCTGACCTGCCTGGACCCCCCACTCACATGCATACCAAGGTCTATCTATCTACATGTATCTTTGTGGGTGTCTGTGTGTGTGTTCAGGGTAAGGACGTGTTGTTTTTCTCTGAAAAGAAGGTTTTAAGGTCACATTACATTTTTAATCTGCAGGGGCCCTTGGCAGTGTGAGTGTTGCTGTGGCAACCGAGTGAAAAGAGAGAAAGACCAATTACCTTTACAAGTAAGTATCTGAAGGAAGATTATTACATAAGGAAATATACATAAACTGAACATTTTGAATATATATGTTCATTTTTGTATGAATGTCTGTGCACGTCATGATTAAATACTTTCAGGATATAATGGGTATGTTGATTATTGTAATTGATTTATGACTTGCTGAGTTACAAGGGTGATAAAAAATAACTATTAATGATCTTCTTCCTGAAATAAACCTCACGTTTCCAGCACTTTTTATGTCTTTAATGTAAATGATTGAGGATGTTGCTCCCCTCCCCTCTAAAACGTCATGATCTGGCAGTTTATTGTCAACAGTGAAGACTGAAAAGCTTAGTTTTTGTCACAATATGTTTATATCACAGCCAGTCATTGCCCAGCCTCAGCAGACAAACACGAGCTCCGGTAACTCCATCATAGACATCTCCTTCTTGTCCTCGCTGTCGTCCTCGTCTCTCACCAGTGTCGCAGCTCTGAATGGGCCCAGTGGCAGAAACCAGGTAAAGACTTCATGAAGTTCTGCTTGGTGCAGCTATTATTTTATCACTTTGTATCCCATTATGTTGCGCTTGTTGAATGAGAGCTTTTGCTCCCGTTGCACATTTTACATTGTGTGCTTTTGTGTCACCAATTGTTGCTTAAATCTATCAAATGTGTATCCAGTGCTCAGGTGGAGAGCTGGTCACTGTGAGGGAGGTGTGTGGCGTTTGTCACCTAGCAGGAGGAGACCTGACTCACTGCCTCCAGTGTCTGAGGTGTTTCCACGCACACTGCCACTTCTCCAAGTAAGACACTCCTCACTTCTTCTATCACTAACACTTAATGGGCGTAGACTCATAATGAGACAACTTCAGAAGCTGACGTGTATAATTCCTATGAGCTTTACAAATCCCAACCTCACCACAGTGTGATCTATGCATCAGTGTGTGTACACATTCGAGATCTTCCTGTAGATTCTTGTTAAAATTAGTATTCATCAACGATGTGGTTCACACCCCACCTGTTTTATCCTCTTTGCATTGGCTCCTTGTTTGTTTTAGGACAGACTTTAACATATTATTGATTACCTTTAAGGCTCTTCATGACCTGGCACTAGATTATATTTTAGACCTATTAATCCCACTTGAACCTATGCACAGTTTGAGATCCTCGGGCAGGTATTCCCATGTATTCTTTTATGTCTCTTCTAAAAACGTACTTTTATAGGAAAGCATATCCTGATTTGATCTGACTTGACTTTTTATTGGTTTCTAATTTCTTGTTTATTATTTTTAATTGTGCATGTATTTTATCATTCACTTTGGTATTTTATTTCATTTTTCTCTCTGTGAAGAACTTTGCACTTTATTTTTGATAAGTGCTCTATAAATATAGTGTATTATTATTGTATTATTCTATGTATTAGTATTATTATTAAGGGTGTGCACTTAAGGTGATCATTATCTAGCTAATGGAGACTAATGGATCGTAAATGGATAGCTGCAGCAGGGTATACAGTATAAAGTGTACTGTAAGCGAAGATCAATGATTTTACAAAATGTTACCCGAGATTCAGATTCTCTCGGGAACACCACTAATCTGTTGTTTTTCTGTGTGACACAGTGATCAGAGAAGAGTTTCTTTACCATATTTAGTAGAATATTAACCATTATCTAAAATCTTTTTTGCGTTTTCAGTGATTTATAAATGTCACATGACTGGATGATTTGTTTTACACTCATGTCCCATCTTAACAGTGATGTTTGCCGTCTGAAATGGCCTGAACCTCTTCCTCTGTAATCCTCTTGAGTGTTGGAAGTCACATTTTGATTGACAGTAACATTCTACAGCACAGACAACAGTCCGACTCATTCACAGTATCCTTTGTGTTTGCTATAGAGAGAGATCCATCTGCCTGTCCTGCTCCGGGCTCTGGGGCGGCTCTGCAGAGAAGGAGGCTGAATCCAGAGGCTTACAGGTGTGTTTGCAAAAGGACACGTTTAAATAGCCTGCCTGTATACAGATAATACATTTCAGCTTCATTATCTGGAGCTGTAATCCATGTGATGTGTTCGTTCAGCTCGCCCCAGTGGTTCAGAACACACTCGGTCATGACCAGAGCTCCTCCGTCCCTGAGCCCATCCTCCATAAAGACGAACTGGACTCCATCCTGGGTGACGTGAGTGAGGCTCAGTTACGCGTCGAGACCACAGATGTAGACATGATATGAATATAACCATAAGCATGTGAGACACAAAATGGCTGCACTGAGTTGCCATGGTGAAAAGTAGCCTTGAGGACCAAACAATAAGGGATGTGTCATGAAGTTGTTTGTTTTGGCGTCTAGTTTGAGTTTTTGAGGTCGAGGAAATGTGAATGTGTTGACAGAATAACGTAAAAAAATGAAAATGTTCCCCAGAAACTAAAAACACAATATCATCATTGTCAATTACATCATACGTGTTTGCCAAAAGACGTCACCAGGACTCTTTTGGCCTTTTGTGCAACGATTGACCCTTTTTTCCTGCTGTTTGTATCTCAGCAGGGCTCCATTGATGGCATCTTTCAGTGGGCTTTCCACAACATCTCTCGGCCTCTTACAGACTCTCAAGGATGCTACCAGTGACAGACAGATGATCAGCCCTGCACTCGTGCATGAGCGCCCAGTTGATTTTAGATTGAACATGGTATTATTTGTTTTCAAATTTAAAGTACTTTACCCTTAACTGTAAGTAAAAACGCTTAAAACTTTGAATTATAAAGATTGTGCTCAGATGATTGTGACTTTATGTACAAACAAAATAGATAACTGAGATCATCATTCACAGAGGTTTATACATAGAAACACACCATTGTGGCACATAAAACTATGGTTGGATTGGTTTGAAATGAAATCTGTGAACTTCTTCTGTTTTTTATAATATTATACAAACTCATGCACAGATGAGTAATGTAAAACGTCTCTCCCACTTAATTTCTAGCAGAATACATCAGTACACACCACACATACTTGAATCATCTTCAAATCAAGACAACTATGTTTTTGACATAAACCAAATCTTTTTTAATAACCCCCCATCTCCCGCCCTGTGTGCATTGTGTATGTACCTTGTTGCCTCCATGTTCCCATTAAGTCCAGTGCACTCCTATCCTAGAATAACACTTTATTTGTTTTGTTATTTGTTTTTTTTAACCATCCTTGTCACCGCAAACTTCATCCAACCCTATTTTATAAGTCTTCCAAATGTCCTCCCTTACTCGGAACCAGTGGAGAGCAAACAGGAGTGATGTGATCTTATCTTCTAGTGTTTGTCAAATGCTGAGCAGCTGTGTTTTGTACCAGTTGAAGGTGTGAGACAGTTTTTTGGCTTCACCCTGAATACAATGAATTATAATAATCTAAATGAGATTATATAAAAGCATGAATGACCTTCAGGCCAAAAGATTTTTGCAACTTGTTTTTCAAATGAAAGATCAGTGTCAAATAGTACACCCAGGTTTCTGGCTGCCGGTTTGACATTTGTAGACACGAAGCCAAGGTGTTTTTTTATAAATGGAAATGGACTTTGGAGGACCAAGAAGAATTATTTGCACTTTATTTTCTGACAGACAAGATAATAACTGATGAAAATTGTTGGAGGAGATAGTGGAACAGTTTGAGAATCAGTGTCTCATCACGGCAAATAAACACACACATGCACATATACAATATCTACAGTGCAATGCAAACTTCCACTTGTGTGCAAACGTCGAAGAAGTGTCTCTCTCGCTGCGTGGACCTGCAGAAGAATTCACATTCACACGTTACACCAGATGGTTTCAATATGATGAGGTATGCACGCTGAGAAATGCCTCTGTTTAACAGGAATTCCTTGAAGACTATCACTTAGATGTGGAATGTTGTTTTTGTCATGGGATTCAAAAGTTTAAGCATGACTGCCAGAGGGATGGAGCCCGGCCAGGCAGCACACAGATTTTTCTCCCATCGGTATTTGGTTGCCATGGCTCCCAGCTCCTACAGGCCCAAAACAGAGGATGAGAAACATGCGCATTCCAGTGTGTGTGTGTGTGTGTGTTTATGAATCCACATTCTAAATGGTTCATGAAACGTCCTGCATACTTGAGGGCTCTGTGTCCTTGCAGGGAAAGCAACATCACTGACAGAGAGACAACAGTTTTCTACAAGAAAAGAATATTTAATGTAATTAGATAACAAATCTGACATAAATTAGTGTCAAAGTGTGTAAATAGCAGTAAGTTAGCACTGCTACACTCAGATTTCCTGTCTTTTATGTGTGTACAAATTGCAGTTAATGATTTTTCTCATTCTCCAGTCTCCATTAGTTTGTATCTCAGGGCTGTTTTGCATAAACATCTTCTCACATTATTTCCTTCACTGTGTAGGTTTTAATCACAACCTCTGCTTTACTATCTCACCACATTCTCCTGGTTCTAGTTGCATACCACATGAGAGACCACATGGAAAAACTGATTACATTTCCCAAGAGCTCCCTCTCTTTTCAAAAGGCTGTCTCACCACTAGGTGGCATCAGTCCATGAAACAGTGCCACTACACTTTACAGTAAGACACGTTATCACAGTGTAATAAGAGGAAGTGTTATTTTTTGCAAAACATTGTTTGTAGAGAAGCGGGAATTACCCAGACTTCATCAGTGCAAAAGGAATTTCTTACAACTATTTCCAACACAAATAAATGAAACATGAGCATGAAGAAAATTGTTATGTCTCGTCATCTGTGTTAGTCTTGTGCCATGTTTCATGTCTAGTTTTAATCATGTTCAAGTCTCACGTCCAAGCCATGTACCATGATCAAGTCAAGTCACGTTTTAGA
>JAVQJD010059148.1:0-18306 GCA_036023655.1 Nannoperca australis
ACAGCAGCAGCTGTTCAAGCTAAAAGCTCTGATAAAGCCACTGTGCACTACCTGCTCAGCAGCAGACAGACACAGTTAGAGACTCGCTGGTGAACACAGTGGAGCATTTAGAAGATAAAGAGACAAATATTTCCAGGAGTTGGTGGAGACCAAAACGAGAGCTAACAGAAGAAATCTTTGACTTCATCACAGTGACACAAATATATTCCATTCTAATGTTGCTCTGTATTTGCTGGATGTATGTATAAACTAAAACTGTTTGCTAACATAAAAACTTTAGAAGGCCAAAATATCTCAAGTTCACATGTTGTGGAGTTCTTCCACCAAGCGGCTAAAAAAGGATAGTGCTACTTTAATTTGATCATGCACATAAATGGAAAACTAAATTTGAACTGGATTCAAATATTTTATTTCAACATTGGAAGCCCTGAACTTCCATACAGTGTAGATATGCTAATGGAAACATACTCAAAGTTTGCTCGTAAAAGTAAGTAAATCTATTAAACACATCAGGGGAGACACATTTAAAGCAATAAGAAAAAACCTTACCTGAAGGCATCTACGCCTTCAAATTTCTTTGCCATGATACTGTAATTTCCTACTCACATCCAACACAATCTTCCCCTCCAGGCATCATGCATTCACTCATACACATGGGCAACAACCACTATAAAACAAGAAATGATGTCAAACATTCATATTTACTTTGCAGCCATTTAGCTGTCACTCTGGTATCAGAGCAGTGAGTGCTGCAGTGGGTGACAGCTCTGTTACAGAACTCCAACTGCAGTGTGAGAATGGAACACACAGGAGCTTAAAGAGGAAGAGAGAGGTAGAAGCAGAGAAAAGAAATGACTCATATTTCCATAAGAGAAGTTGTGATGACAAGATGAGCTGTAGGTTAGCTATTAGCTGCTAGTGGAAAAGAGGTACTGACTGTATTTCCAGAGCAAAGTCTGGGCTTTTCTGTTTGACCTCAGTGGAGATAATGCACTTTTCTTGTAGCCAGTATTTAGAGACCATTAGAAATACTGTACCCTGATTGTTTAAAAGGAGCAGGTTGTTGGAACAGATTTTTCCAGATTTTTAAGTCCCTGTGCTTCCAAAGGTTTGCCCTGCTGCAGAAATAGACTGTTCATTGTAGCTTACAGTAAACCAGGCATCTATACAGTATTACCATACAAATATTAGCCAATAGCCAATAATGTCGGTATCCAGTATTTCTACTTCAACTACCACGACTTTGTTCTTTCAATGACTGCAACAATACAATATATGAATGCTAATATTTCTGTGCAGTTATTGATTCGGAACCTTCCATTAAGATCTGTGCAGTGGTTCAGTACAACTCTGAAGTGTTTGGTCTTTTAGTTTGACAGACCAGGTGACCATAACTCCTTTCAAGTTGGGTGTCTCCAACCACCAATGGTCAGTCCTTAATGTCTCCTAATCAGGTATAAACACCAGAGACGATAAACGATAACACAGAGGGCACAGGTCCATCAAACTCAGCTAAAGCTACAAGGACTGGAGTAGATTTAGTTTGGACTCCATCCTCTATGTGGAAGGCAGGATGAAGAACAGGTATGATACCTGCATGTGAACAAGATGCTTGTGATTCCATCTGACTCTTATTTACAGCCCAGACTTTGACATTTGACATTTGACAGTTTGGTTCACTGGACCAAAGAAGAAAAGGTACATTGTTGTTCTTCTGGTTTGTTTCATGGTCACATTGACTTATTACAAACAAACCAAGACAGTAAGTCCTGTTGTACTGAGCTTTAAAGGTGCAGCTGGTAAGACACAGGTAGAAATATCAGGACAAACTCTGTTTAACTGGACCAGAGTTTGCTCTGAAGTGGAACTGTGTTTGGTGTGGTTCGAGTTTGACTGACAACTTCCACGCCAGCCTAAATGAACTGAAACAAATTGGCACCTGCACCAGATTGCGTGTCAGAGGCTGCACTCAACATCACTTTCTAACGCCAGGCGCCAGTTGTGAGCCTCCTGATGGCAGTTTCACTAGTTAAATTCTCTCACATCTAAATCATCTCATTTTCAGGTTCTAGCAGCAGGTCGTTATGGAACCCATTAATGACTAATTAGGCTGCCACTCAGAACTGTTGTATTTCTGCCTTCTTCCAAAAGCTGATATGTAATCTCAACTGCAGCATGACTTTTAGTTATTAATAGCTTGATTAACTTACAAATATTGAGAGCGTAGTCTAAATAGATTTGAGAAGGATTTGGATTCACACTGCACCACAGCAGTGTTCCTGATCTGAAGGTTCCCTTAAACCAAGTTCAACTTCAAACTCACATTGTGCAGCACCCCTGGCCATGTTTACAAAAAAGGTTGTTGAGGTGTGACAAAGTGTAATGGTTATTTTTGTTATTCAGATTACTCGTAATAGAACAACACAAGTGCATCAGGTGTTGTAGTTTCATCTTGCTTGTGCATTCAGTGAACATTTTTCTGAATGTGTAGTGAGTGTAGCTGGGCGTGTGTGATAATCTGTGATTCATTCACATGCGTGTCGAATATGATTGTATTCCTCACAGCAGGCAGGCGGAGGATAATTTGAATTAGCATATCGTCACACAGACCATGTAATTTACTTCACATCTGCCTCTAAAACATCACAACATGCTCATCTTATTCTCTGCTGATGTCTGCCTTCATTTCAGCAAATCCCTTTAAATGAAGTGATGCATGATGTGTTCAGCATGCACAATGTAAAAAAGTGTTAGTTACTACAATCACGGTAATTCATAGTATGGCTTGAGGAACTGGACAAACCCTACTTTATTGTATTCTCCTAGGAGTCTGCTGTTTTTGTCTTTCCATTGTTACAATTGCTCTTATTTTTAAGCATCTTACAACTTCAATGTGGAACAGAATAGAATAGAAATAGCAAATAAATAAGGAAGGTAACATAGCAACACCACAAACAATCGCCATGGACTTAAATCAACACTGTGACAAAAATGAAACATTATAAGCTTCACAAAGGCACAGTACAAAATTCATTATTAATTATCAATTACAGTGTACTGTACTGGATTGTATTATAATGGTAAAGGGACGTATTAACGAGAACACCAGACAGGAGGCTCACCCACTAGTGGTGTCTTATAGCACGTCGACCTGCGATGACGCACGTAAACTCCACAGGATACGCCGCTGTGTATTTTTACCAGCGCTGGCATGCGTCCATGTATGTTGCATCGTAGTCCCTTGTATTGTTTAAGCTACTCAAACACTGGCTTACTTTGCATTATACAACTTGACAGCATTTTTTTATTAGACATTTCTGGATGGTCTTCCAAACTCGACACTTTTATGACGCAGGCATTCGGTTATAGAGTGCATAGTCAGGCAAAGCACCTCAAAATACACAGACATTATACATTAGATGCTGAGTAGTACTCCTCGTGACTATGAAACAGACCTTAATCTGTAAATTAGTAGAATTGTTAGAGTTGCTTTTAGCCACGCTAGTGGCAGGGCTGCAAGGATAGCAATATTGTTTGGTCGGTCAACAATGAATATATCAAAAATTATTTCCATGAACTTTGGTACAGACAGGTCAACATTTTCTTTTTATTTGGTACCTGCAAAACTAATGAAATTCCCATCTATCTCAGCTGCACTTTGTGTTTAGTGCTAATATGTACATGTTTAGAATGCTAACACATACATTCAGATTAATTAATTCAACATAACAGGAAACCCTCACTATGAAACAAGTGAGATGAAGAATGAGACATTAAAAATGAACTTTGAAGTTTTTATTATACTTTATTGTCTACTTGGCCACTCATAAAGCATATGGGCAGTACCTCAGCCTTTTTTCAATTTTTAACACTGTTTTCACAGTCTGCTACACTCTGTACCTTCTTCCTCCTCCACTATAATTGCCCTAATTCACTGGTGCATCCTCAGTCCTGGTGCCAGATTTGTTGGTTGTTGTGGTAACAGGTCACAGCCATGGGGAGCGGATTTGGATTTAATTGAAAAAGAATAAAAGCAACGATCAGGGGCAACAACCATCCACGGTCTCGAGTTGCGGTTCCATCTTCCATGTCACTAATTTGTTTTACCTGGAAAGTTTTGGCAGTGCACCAGTTGTTGAATGAATGACAAAAATATTTCGATTTCGATTTTGGGGGTTTTTGTTTTCCCTGCTGTACTAAAAATGTATCAAACCGTGACCCTGTGTGCCCAACAGTGAATTGTGTGTACCGTTACACCCCGCACAAACTATAAAAAGTGAGATAACAGAAAAACATAAGGAGGAAGTTTAATGAATTTTGGATTGTTTTTCGGATTCTTGATAATAAATGTGCTTCCGTGCAGGGCTGTGAAGCAGTAAAAACAAGTCCTAATGCCTAGAAAAGAGAACAGGTTGCTATCATTGCCTTCCAAATGACTGTTTTCTGATCTACCACTTAAGATCTGGTAAAGTTCAAGCAAGTACTGATTAAGGGTAGGGAAGGATTGCGGTTCTTTGAAAAAAAGAAAGATGCACAATAGATTCGACTACTTTATGACTACTGTAAAACAAGAACTAGAAAAAAACAGAAATATTAAGGATAGAAAAATGTAGATAAAAATCAAGGTAAAATGTACAGGTGTCACAATGTTGAGGCAAACCATTCCTGCAGCAGGCTTTTCATTTTCAACGGTTATTTTTGCGATGGTGGACATTTTCAGGTTGCTCACACAGCGGCAGCTATTATTAAAATTAATTCCATCATCATTTGACGATTGACCAAACTGTCACTGTTGCCTGGTTCATGTGCTCTCGGCACGTCAGTGTACTCAGCAATTTTGGTTCTTAACTATAGAAACACAGCCTCAAACTGCACATGGGTTGCGTTTTTTGGGCAGTTTTTTAGCATTCTGGCAGACCAACTGATTCTTCTCTGGTGAAACGATCCAGCTAGTCACGTCACATCAGTTTTAGTAATCAGAATCTCCTCATACATCTTTTTTCAATATTTTAAGTTTGTCAACAGCTTTGCAATCAGACCTTCAGTTTTTAGAGCAAGTATCTCATGAAAAATGTGTGCCAATAGTAAGTAGGCTACAGATACCTATATTTAATGCAATAAATGCAACCCCCAAACCTATAGATCTCTTTCTGAACAGGTATTGATTGACAACATACCACCATTCCACCTTTTCTTCGAAGAGAGAAAAGTCATTCATTGATCACCCAACAGGAAAACATAACTATTGGTCATTTTATGGATTTCAACAAACTACCAATGCAGTTTTTTTTCTAGTGAGCACAGTCTAGGCAGTGAAGAACATTAACGGGTCATAAAACCATCAAGCTGTGCTCCATGTTTCAAAACTTAAATTCCAGTCATGCTGGCTCGCTAGCTTGCTGCTAATTTCAAATGTTTCTGACAAGCACTTATCACAACAACAAGTTGTCAGACACTCTAAGAGGCCTGCTTTGAAATAACCCCACCTGCTATTTCTTTGTGACAAACTGTCTCAGTTTTTGCTGCTTCAACATGGAGGGCATATGTAAGGAGTGCGGCTACAAAAGCCAACATACTGAAAAGGTAGCAGTTGGGGAGTGGAGCTGAGAAAAGGATTCATCCAACTTGTATGGGAAAACTGTAGCAAAGCACCACTCCACATTTGAAACAAATTGCTCACTGGGTGTGTAAGGGAATAGCAGTGACCACTTGCCTCGACAAGGATTTGATAAAACAACACTCCTTTTCTCTTGTCTCTTTTGGAGTGTAGCAGAGTGTTCAAGGACGATGATGGTGATTCACCTTCCTGTTCTGCTCTGGTTGTGATGTGGTGAGGACAGAGAGGTGTCAGATAAAGGACAGAGCAAAGAGAGAAGGGTAGTGGTGGTGGGGGCTTTCTCCTTGACAGGCCTAATCTGTCCGTGCTAAAGCAAGACCACAGGCTGAGGATCAAACTGGGCCCCCTTGAAGTTGGGCCAACAACTGTTCTGTGGGAATGCTGCAGCACCCAAAACACCGGAACAACACAGAACGAGGAGGGAAAGCACACAGAGAGAATCTGTGGACATATGTGCATGGAAAAGATAAATAAAAGGATAGAATATATATGGTTGGTATTTGTTTTGAGATGAAAAGAAAGGACAAGTGACTAAAGATCTAAGAAACAGAAAGGGAGAGCATCTAACCACAACATTAAAACTGCTTTATATCCTGCTATGAGTAAATAATCAATGCACTATTACTCACTGTGTTACATCGGTGCGTTTATGTTGAGGAAGTTGACAACCCACAACTTCTAGAAGTTAAGTTAAAAGCACAAGCAATGTCTTCAGTTCTGCTGGGTAAGAACAAGTCAGAGCCTGAGAAGCAGACTCAATAGACATTCTGTTTCACTTCATATATTCAGCCTGGCATTGTGTTCATGTTAGCCAATTTCTTGTTGGGAAGGGGAAGTCTTTTGGTTTGTTTTTCCCGAACCAATCAATCTGGACCAAGTGGAGATGTGGGCACTGTCATGTGTGATTCAGAGGTCTGGAACAAGGCTAGATCGGTCAGATGATCAGACATGTTGTAAACAAGCCCTCAGTTTAGCCAGATTATCAAAACTGAAAGTGTGCAGACCCAAGATGCTTCTAAAAGGCTTTCATTGCACAGGAAGACTGTGTGTGTGCATAAGTATAGAAAGCACGGTAGGTCAAAGAACAACTAGGAAGTTGGTTAATAAACTGAGATGGATGTGAAAATTGACATTTGGGATGATCAGTTTACAGTTTGCCTTTGTTTTCTCTTTAAATAAGTTGGACTTAGATGGGGGTTTGTCTGTCTGTTTATTTTACATCTTTCAGCGATGTTGCTGCATTGTACTCTTGATGGGCACAATTGAAAATGAGAGCGAAGTGTTAATACATATTAGTAGTCCCTTTAGTACACTGTATACATCAAACAGTAGTCTGAGCTGTACATTACAGTAGCCCGTTTGTAATATGTTCTGTATATGCTTTTAGTGTGCATGCTAGTGCAGAGTAGGCTACATGCTAGCATTCACAGACCAAAGTTAAAATTACATCCAACACAACTGTGTGAAGCTCACCCTGCCTTGGTGGTCTTACTAGCAGAGAGTAACATTAAAAAGGGAAAGAGAGCAGAGAAGGATGAACGAACTGTGAGACTGATGGACAGATGGAAGGAAGGAAGGAAGAAGGGAGGGATGGAGGGGAAGAAGAATAACCAGCTAAGCGTGCAATCATCTGCTGGGCATGTAATTGGTGGGGAGGAAAAAGCATGCCTTTTAACCTGCTGCCAGTCAGTCTGGATGCACTCTGTTTCCACTCTCATCACCATGTTCTCTGGGGGTTTATGAGTTTCACAGTAAGGGTCAAACACATGGACATCAAACTGCACTAACATGACAGTGCAGCTATATACTGAATATAGCTCAAGTACTTTGTCCACAAGTACAAATGACCCCCCCCCCCCCTCATCCAACACATGTAACACACCCGACTGAATATAATAATATATATAATAATAATTCTTCTTCTTTCACAACATGACTATATTCTGTTGCCATGGTAATGCTACAGAAACCATTGTCATATACCATTGGCAGTTAAAATATAATGTGTGTCCCTAGCTTCGTGAAATGTGTCACTGAGTGCCATTATTAAAACTCACTGTGCACTACCTGCAGACGGACACAGTTAGCGGCTAGCTGCTGAACATGGTGGATACATATGTATGATACCAAATATACAGAATGTATATTTGTATATTCTGTATATTTGGTATCATACATATCATACATATCATTCTGTACATTAACCATAGTTTTATCATAGTTATATTTACTCCTTGCACTCTGCTCTTATTACACTTTATTCTTGCACATTGTTTTATCTAATGCATGTATGTATATTGAGAGTGAGATAAATACCGGAGTCAAATTCCTAGTATGTACACATACCTGGCAAATAAAGCTGATTCTGATTCTGATTCTGATTCTGATCAACCTCATCATATTATCTTGTCACATGGGAAATGAACTAAGAGAAACTCTACTTGCTGAGCACTGCTGAAAGTCAGCCGTTCTTTTTCTAGACAGCGAGTCCCAAAACACACAAAGATCAGTAAATCAAATTCGTTTTAGCTCTGCTCTTAGACACTAAATACAACAACCTAAATAATTCAGCCTTTTGTGATCACTCCTATTCATTCAGACAGGCCTGGGTTTGTAATGCAAATCCATGAGGTCTGCGTCCACAGGGCACTTTAAAGAGGTAATGGAAGGTTGACGCTATGAGGGGGAGAAAAAGATAGAAATTGCAGTGGACTCTTGCCATGCTGATAAAGGATACAGTCCGTGCCAGGAAAAAGGACTTTTCCCTTCAGCAGCTCTCCCATAATGCATCCCACTGACCAAATATCAACTGGAAGAGAAACACCAGACGTTTAATCATTCAATTAATACTGACTGAGTTTTCTTCTAAAACAAAGATATTCAAAAATCATTTGATGCCATCTTACCATTCTGATTGTAGTGCATCCAGTTCAGCATGATCTCCGGCGCTCGATACCAGCGAGTCGCCACGTACCCTGTCATCTCGTCGTCTGTCTGTCTGGCCAACCCAAAGTCGAGGATCTGTAGGACAATACGACAGTTTTTAACTGATGGAGTTCGTAGGTTGGAGTGAAGAAATTGTAGGTGTAAATGAAATGTCAGTCTTACCCTCAGCTCGCAGTCCTCATTTACTGCCACATTACTTGGCTTGAGGTCCTGGGAAAGATAGTAAAGCAGACAAAGGAGGAGAGAAACATGATTAGAATGAAGATGTATCTGTAGAGAGGGGGATTAATATGAATATAAAACAGCATACACCACTCGGTTTCTGTTTATTGTCATTTTTTGTAAATTTTTGTCAACATGTATACAGAGCATACTACATGTTAGTATATCTCAAGAGCACCAACCAAAAACACAGCTATTAATTGGTGATTTCACAATCAGGTATCTAGATGACTGTTCTATTTGTAGCCAGATATAAAATATTCACAATTTCTGTGCAGGGAGCTATATTTCACCCAATTTTTATGTTCATTTTAATGCTGGAGAACCATAAAAACACACAATATAAACTTTCAATGTACACCTTGAATAGGACTAGATGCTGTTATACAAACTGGTTTTTACATTGTTCATCAGTCTCTTAAAAAGCAATACATTTCTTAAAAGAATGAAATGCAAGGTTTAAGCCCTTAACAAGCATGCTGCACAACCAAACATTGTTCAGTCCTTCAGAACTTTAGTGAGTTTTCCAAAGATTACCAGGCCAAACTGTGTATATCTAAATCTAAAGAAAATTATAATAGATGATGTTTCATCATAATTCATTTCTTAAGTGTATGTTCAGGGGTTGAAAGAGGTTTATTTTCTATTTTAAACCAGGCAAGTGCTGTCGTGTTTTCTCAAACTTGATGGTGAAAATGACAAGAAGGGCACTCACTCTGTGGATCAATCCGGCTGAATGGATGTACTGTTTGACAGGCGGTGGGTTGCGGCAGGAGGATGGGGGAGGAGAGAGGGGAGAGAGGACATAAATGGAGACAGGGGTCAACAGTGCAGTTCACCATATTAGCTCCTGCCTAAAGGGAGAGTGCTTTTGTCTGCCCCATGGTAACCAGGAAGGCCGAATAGCCGGCCCTGCTGGCTGCTGGACCGATTCAGTGTAGGCATGCAAGCTTTGGACAGAATTCACAAAGAATAACAGAATGTCAAACTCAGTATAAATACAGGAAGTGTTTGGTTTGTGCAACACAGAGTTTCCCAATTCCAAAAGAAAGAATGCTGACAGGGTGAATTCACTTTAAGCGTAGTATACTACAGTGATTCCCAACCTGGGGTACTTGTACTCAAGCAGTTGCCAGGGGATACATGGAAAAATATTGGTATAACAATTTATTTTAAAACAGAAATTAAATCAAAACATATATACACATATTGGTTCAGCTGTGACACCTAAACATGTTGTGATTGTAAGTATGTGGAAGAAAAGAAATACATGGTTGAAGTAGGTAGCTAAAAATAAGCTAATGGAACAATAGTTAGCTAAAGATAACATGTTGTATTAGTTAGCTAAAAGTAACGGATACATATTGAAATAGTTAGCTAGTAATGGATAGATGTTTGAATTACGTAGCTAAAAGTAACCAGTAAATGGTTTCAGTGACAAACCTCTGAAGGCAAACTTGACCATAGCAACCTAACTAAATACTGACAGTTCAATTGTATGTTAAACATGTTGTAATAATATCAATTTCATATAATCAATAGTGTTAAATAACATCCATAACTAATCTATAAATAAAATCAATTCAACACAGCAACACATTTGGAACATGGCAGGAATCAGTAGAGTGGTACTTGAGTTTATCTGACAGGCCTGAGGGATGTACATCAAACAAAAAGGGTTGGGAACCGCTGGTATACTATCTGCATGCTAACACATACAGTAAATTGCGTATGCTACATTCAGTATGACATACAGCAGGTGTATTATGATGAAGAAATTACCTTGAGGCCGCGGAGAAGCTGGTAAATTAAGAACTGCACGTGCTCGTCTGACAACCTCTGAAATTTAACGATGTTATTGAGGTCTGCACCCATCAGGTTAGTCACCAGGTAGCTGGAAAAGGCGAGAGTGTGTGAGTGAATTGGGGGTTGGCGTAGTTTCAGTTAGAGAGGAACATAGTGATGCTGCCATGGCAACCGTCAGAGATTTCTACAAGCCTATAATCCCCTAGGATAGCCCCCACCAACACCACCCTGTCCTCTAATAACAGAAGCATTGCATTTTTTTGGTGAAAAATGGACAGCATGTAGTAAACATGAAGGGATAAAAGATTTACAGTTCATTGAAGTCCTCTAATTTTGCAGCAGGTGTGAAGACGTCCAACAGCCCTATTACCTGCAGCGACAGAGACAGAGACAAGCGGTGCTGATCAATAACAGACAGGAAACATGCAGAGAGCTGTGTCTGTCTGTCTCTAGGTATTTTCATAAGAAGCACTAACATTCTCGTGTTTCATGTGCTTGAGCAGTCTGAGTTCCCGGTACGAGCGGCGGCTGTGGATCAGAGACTGAAAAGGCCTGGACAGTTTCTTCACCGCAACTTTCTGCCGGAGGACAACATCATACGCCGAACTAGAGAGAGAAAAGAAAGAGAAATAAACGTTAAAAACGTGTCTGAATGTCTGTTTACTGTAGAAGTTCTCCCAAAGTTGGGAATTTTCTTTTTTAAAACCATATTGCTTTTATTCCACAATAAGCGACAAAAACTAATAATACTGAACTGATATTGATCCCAATATTGATTAATTTCTTGCTGAGAGTTAGATAATAAGAATGATACCATTTTCATGTTTGTATGGAAAATATCACATTACAGTCAGAAGACAGTTAGCTTAGCTTGGCATAAGGAGTGGAAACAGCTACTTAATAACATGTTATATCTCCTTTGTCCCAAACCGATGTGTAAAAACAATAATTTGTGGTTTTATCTTCCTCTGATTGTGTTACTTTCAGACAGAGCTATGCTAGCTGCTTCCCTGTGTTTCCTGTCATCATATTAAACTAAACTAAGTCCAGCAAACTAAGCTTAGCCCGTAAATGCGTCATTGTTACACATTATTTTAAGAAACTGCACAAACAAGATATAACGTGTTAATTTGTACGCTTTGTTACTTTTAGACAGAACCAGGCTAGTTATTTCTCCCTGTCGTTATTCACTATTTTTCCCAAACTGTCAAACTACTCTTCAAACCTGATATCAGCTGATGATACTGAGAGTATGTCTACAGAGAGGAGAGGGTGAAAGAGGATGTGGCGGAACAAGAGAAGTGAGGATGTCAGATATTGTAAAAGGGCCATGGTTTATTTAATCTGCCTCTTTTGAAATGTAAATGTCATTCCACATAACAAAGGCTGAGCCCTGCTGCTGCTGCTTATGCCATTGCTTTTGTGGTGTGATGTCTTTTCAGTTCTACCAGCTTTTCAACACTCAGAGAGCGGAACAGACAAACAGGAAGGAAACATGGGTGAGAACTGAGTAATGTTGCAGTCAGAGCAGAAACAGAGCAAGAAGCAAGAAGTGGCACACTGGAAAAGGTGGACATTTTAAACAAAAAAAAAGAGAGAACAAAAAATTGTCCATTTACACATAGAACTGAATTATGTATACCATTAGTTTATCTAACTGATTTGTAATCACTTAAAGGGAAATCCCCTCTTGCTTAAAGATGAAGTTCTTCTGAATGTGTGATGTGCATTTCACAAATTTCTCAGTAATGAGATGAAGTGTTGGTAATACCACAACCTGCCATCTTTTGGTTTACTATTACATAACAGGTTGACAGCTTTCTGTAGCTAAATCTGCAGCAGAATTCTTGACCTGTAATATTCAGCTGTCAGTTTTAGTTTGTAGTTAGTTTTGAGGACAGAGATAGTGATACAGTATATTAAATGCAATGTAGTGAGAGTCCCACCTCCTTACTCATCTTCTCTTTCTGCACAGCACTCTGATCTGTTTTATTGTGGATGCGATAACTGACTCTTCAGTAATGGACCGGATGATATTCAGTGACCATGCTACAGTAGAAAGCTCTAGATAGAAGCCATCAAGCTACTGTGAAGGAGGCCTGCAAAAAATAAAAATCATCTTGACAAGAAAATGAGAAAAAACCTTTGAGAAAAAACAACAATGGCTACATTGAAACTATATGTAATCCAATGTAGTGACCAACCCAATCCTCCAAAAAATCAATAGTTTGACATTTTAGGAAATACACTTGTTCGTTTTTCTTCTCGAGAGATTCTTGAGATACCACGCTCATATCTGTCAGTTCAATACAAAACAAAACCTGGGAGGTGGTTAGCTTAGCACAGAAACACATCGGCATTATGCAACCATTTTGATAAAAGAATGTTGTGTCTGACTGTATTTTATTGGGGCCCTTTTTCACACAATCTGTCCTTTCAAAAAGGTATCCAAACTGTTCATGGATGGCACCCTCCTAAAATTCAGTTTACATATATTACATATGATCAATGGCCAAGTTGAGGCAGACAGAGTAGAAGTGCCCACCAAATTATGCGTCTCCTGTTTTTTCCACCGTATCAAACTCAGTGTAAATATTACTGTATCATTTCATAGTGATATGTAATGCTTACATGCATGAGTGAACTACACTCTTGCACGGTTGAGTGCAGCCATGTGGCTCTCTGTCTTGTAATCACCTGCTGCCTGTCCGGATGCCCCTGCGGGTTTCAGGCAGGACAGCAGCCAGTCTCCTCCATCTCTGACATGAACCAGGCCTCACACATACCTTCCTCTCTTGCCATCTTCCATACATGGGTCTGACTCCACTGCTGTCAGCAAATCCAGCCCAGCCGAGGCATCAATTTCTCTCCTCTTCTTTTGTCTCTGTGTTTATTTTTTTATTTTTTATATCCGAGCTCTTAATGCACCTCCGGTTTCAAAAAGGAGGAGGGGGAAGATGTAGCTAATATCCATTGTGAATTGAATCAAGTATACTTATTTGTTCTTATTATTTTATTATTTATTTATATTATATTATTATTTGTTCTACAGATTATCGTTGAGTCCGCAGGGTTTTTTTTCTTGGATTCAATATGGCATCCAATTTTACTGTGTATGTTTCATTGCAATAATTTGACATTTTGGGAAATATGTTTATTCGATTTCTTGCCAAGAGTTAGATGAAAAGATATCACTTCTTGTCTGTATTCTGAAAATTAAGCTAGCAACCAGCATCTGGTTATTTTAGCTTAGCATAAAGAAAGAGGAAACAGAGGAACAGCTAGCTTAGCCCTGTCCAAAGGTAGCAAAATACACCTATCAGCACCTCTAAAGTTCACTAATTATTTCTCGTTTGTTTAATTCAAATTTTGGTTTTAAGGGAAGTTATGTGGGGGACTATTTCTTGGCAAGAATGCAGTGACTTCCTCAGATTTCTTTTACCTATGAACAGAGCTAGGCTAGCTGTTTTCCCCTGTGTCCAGTCGCTGTGCTATGCTAACTGGCTGTTGGCTGTCATTTCTGAACGGCCAGACACGACAAGAGTTTTGATCATCTCCTCTAACTCTCAGCAAGAAAGCAAATTATTTCTTTAACCACTATACCCCCAAATATCAAAAACATGCACGTATACTGTCATTTTAGCCCACAAGCATGTGTATCTTTTAAGTTGCACTGCAGTCTCATGATAAGCACTATCTACCCAAACAATATCAGCAACAAATCCCAACCCCAATCTCTTTTTCTGCTCCGTTTATCATATTTCCAATCAACAATCCGGCAAGCGGAGACATATCAATTGTGATAATTGTGAAAATGAAGCAGTCATGTTTTATTCATATCATCCAAATGAGAGGCTTCATGCCAAAGTTCTAGTTTACTGAACAGATGTTACATATGCTGACATGAGATGAAAGCAGCCTTGATCAGCTTAGTGCATATTCTCTCTTGATTTTCAGTCTCGACTGGTCCAAAATCCCAAATTTTTGTCTCAAGAAACAGAAGCAGAACAAATATCCAATGGGATTATGGATTGACAGCAGGAAGCTAAGAAAACTGTGAGTTTGGATTAGGCTAGGGATATGACGCTGTTCAGCCCCCCAAACTTTTTGTCTCATGAAAATTCAAGAGGCAGTGCATGTTAAATTATTAAATCAGCTTTGTATTTATGATGATTCACTCTCTTTAATCTCTCCATAGCCATTCCTTACTGGCTAATAATATACTCCCTTACACCTACTGTACTATTCTCTTTCTAAACTCTATTCCTGTGTCTTCCAGATCCCCCTCTCCCATGGGTGATGGGGGTATAAGTTCTTCAGCTCTAGCTGTAATGGATTATATGATCTTGTCGGATCCTTGACCTCAGGCCTGCAGTCTCGAGAGGGTTTACTGAGAGAACAAACCACTATTTGAGATAAATGATGAGAGCTGTTTTACTGTGCATCTCAAGCGGGACTATCCTAACCCCCCCCCCATCACGACAAACACACACATGCATATGTCATACTCTGAACCCCCATCCCCCAGCTGGTTGCTAATAAATTCTTGCCATGAGAAAGCCACTGACAATGGCTGAAGATCAACGTTAACAATGCAAGGCAATGCTGGGTGGTGTGTGGAGGAATGTCCTTTGTGTGTGTGTGTGTGTATAATTTAAGACATTTCGCTACTGCCATCATTTACACTTATACTATGTACTTGTACTATGCACAAGAAGACAGCTCATAATGTGCTGTGCATAAAACAGGAGGAGAAAAACATCTGCTAATCCCCTAATCTTAGTCTACCCCTTCAAATTCTTGAAATAATTCCAAACAAACCAGAGATATAAAACACATCGCTTCTTGTGAGGCAGGAAATGGCATCCAAGACACCAAGTGATTCCCAATCAGGGGTACTTACACCTCAGGGGGTAAACGTTTGAGAGATTGTGGACTAGCACAATGTATTAAAAAAAAAGAAAATTGAAATTAAAATTAGATTTTTTTTTTAAATACACATATTTAGTCAGTAACACCTACACACCATGTGCTGAAAGTGATAAAGTGTATGAAAACTAGTAAACAAGAGATCAGAGAAGTTGTAACAGTTAGCTAAAAGTTGTGAATAAACAGATTAGTTAGCTAAAAGTAATAGATAAACACTTGAAATAGTAGCTAGGAGTTATGGATAAACGGCTAGAATAGTTAAAAGTGATAGATACATTTTTGAAACAGATAGATCATGATGGGTCCACCCAGCTTCTGTGGTAGTAGAACAAATGCAGACTCGACCAAACCGGCCTAGACACTGAATATTCAATTCAGTTCGTGCGAATATAATCTACCTGAGAGTGAGTGAAACAGCTGAAAGCGAAGTCATGATCCAGCTCTCTACATTTTTACTCTTGTGCTATTCTGAGCAGAGCTTTAAAGCTGCAATATTGGCTAGATTTGTGTTGCACAAAATAGTCCTGTGTGAGCCTGAATCATAAAGTGGAGCTCCAACAGAGAAGCACATCCCATCTCCTGCAAATTCAGACAGTGACTTATCTAATCAACATCGGACTTTACAGGAAGTCAGCTGCTGGGATAAACCTCCTTTCCAATGAGGGGTGTGACTAAACAGGCCTACTAATGAGCTCCATGTCATTATCCTGCTGGAATGTTAGTTTGTGATCTGGCAAAATACAGAGTTTAAGACCTGAATCCATGACAACATCCCACGAGCGCGGTAGGAGAGTGGGACGTTGGGGACAAAAGTGACAAAGTGAGAATAAGATGCAGTAAATTCAGCCTCGGAGCCCAAATTATAAGTGTCATTTACGCATATATCTTCTCACACACAGAGGAAGGCGAGGCACAAAAAAAAGATGTATGAAACCTTAACAGCCAATTCCAGACTGCCTCCCAAACAGCACAGAGTGAGTGCTCTATCTTGAGAAATTGGATCTCACGGACATTAAATCTTCAGACTCTCTCATCCCTCTGGTGTAAAAAATCACAGTATTTGGACTTAGACTTGCAGGATTTAGCAAAGCTGGCCATCACGTTTAGATTTTTCTCATTGTAGTCTGGAAAGGCTCAACGGGCATATGTTTGAGTCAGGGGGGTCGTCGGTGGGCAAAGCCTGAAGTTACTGTGCATGTGATAGGATAAGATGTTAACCAGATTTCACAAAGAGGCTATTCCAACTTATTTAATTGCAAAAAGAGTCTTCCTCTTACATCTACAAAGCTAATTTAAAATAGATGCAAAGTTTATCTCCATAGTTCAGTGTTTGGCTCAGCTGTCAGGACCAGTCGATTCTCTGTGGAAGATTTTCAGACTACTTCAGGCTTAACAATTGCTTCTCACTGCCATCATGTAGCAGCAACGATGCAATGTTGCTCCAACATCTTATTAGTGTCCGGAAAATGTGATGATCCCACTGTGATCAGTCTCACAGACCACTCTATTCACATTACCTTAGATAAGCATTAGCCTGCTATTACAGCTTAATTAATATTGACTGTTGGAGGTGGTTATCACCATGGCACATCGCCATGGCAACGGGATCCCACTAGCTGATGCAGATTGGTTCAAAATTAAAGCATTTGCACATATGAGCAAGATTGGAAAGGCCTGCATCCACACAGAGAGGCACACAGAGAGGAGGCTGGGTGTGCAGGTGTGTGCTAAATGAATATGCATGAATCTACTGTAGGCTTCAAGGTGTCAGACTTGCTTTGTGTTATCCATTGATAGCCAGGTTTTTGCTTTCCAGATGTGCCATGCATCTTTGGGGTCCCACTACACCAGCCTCTGAGTTACTCCATATATTTACAGTAGTATGGAAATGTCTGTGTGTGTGTGTGTGTGTGTGTGTGTGTGCATGTGCATGTGGTGGGTGGGGGTGGGGGGTTATTTGGGAAATTCCTGTGCTGATGCTGTCTCATTCTTTAATTCCCTTCCACACATATGGGAAGAGCAGTCAGTGAGCTGCAAAGCAAGTCCTGCAGACCTGCTGTGTCTTTCTATGTGGTTGACAACACTAGCCTACACATCCTATTCATCTCTATATTGAAACATGGAATTAATAATAATAATATATGTTTTTCTCCTTAAATATTCGTCCCAGAGCTTCAAAGGCGTTATGATAATAATACGCCGGCACAATAAACCCCCAAACAATCAGTTTCCACAAGCGGCTTCATCCTGACACAGCCGACACGTAGGCATCGCTATGCTGATGCATCACGACCAATATGTGGTAAATGTTGTGGCTGTGCAGCCTCGCCCCTCCAGCCGCCCCGCTCACACACACACACACACACACACACATCCACAAAACCACACAAACACTCACCACACCGAGCCGTAGGCGCCGGAGCCCACCGGCGTCAGGTTCTGGTACCGCTCCGGAACCTCCCACACAGTCTTGTTCAGCTCCTGCCGGTAGAATCCTGGTCTGGCGGACATTTCTCCGAGCCGGTTACAGAAAATAAAGGAGTGGGCAAAAACAAGGCGAAGTGGGAGAACTGAAACGAACGGAGACAAAACGGTAGGTGGGACCGGAGGCGCGGGCCGCCGTCTGCTGCCTGAGTCGAGCTGCTGTTGCACCGCACCGGCCAGTGATAGCCTAGCTCTCTCTCTCTCTCTCTCTCTCTCTCTCTCTCTCTCTCTCTCTCTCTCTCTCTCTCTCCAACACCGCCTCCTCTCCCTCAGACTACATTGTCAAAAAAAGATAATACAAA
>JAVQJD010059157.1:0-13473 GCA_036023655.1 Nannoperca australis
TAAGATCATTGGTTCTTTGATTTAATGCTCTTTTGATTCTGCCATTGGCAGCGATGTACCTGCTTATAGCACTTGTGATTCATCACCAGCCCTTACAAGTCTGATGAGACGTCTTGTTGTTTTTTTAATCATGGTTCTATGCACTTGATGTAAAGCTCTTATTTTGGAAGTCGCTTTGGATAAAAGCGTCTGCTAAATGCCTAAATGTAATGTAATGTAATAGCTAATTTCACCTTTAATTAAATGTGCTGGGGAGCAGCAGAGGCAGTGTATGGCCTAACATAAAGACACATGACTGTAACATTGATAAAATAAATAAAAAACTCTATATGAGCAGCTCACTCTGGCACTTTTAATGTCCAGTAGAAACATAAATGATAATAATGTTTGGGACTGTAATTTTACATTGTTTCAGTACGTCAGAGTATCATGGGAATATAATCTGAAGAAAATGTGTGTGTGACTACAAAAATGTGGAAGGATGGAAGGACAGAAATAAAAAGATGGATAAAGAAAAGAAAAACAAAAATTGCAAAAGGGAAGAATGAAGAGAGTCAAGGATGAAGGATAGATGAGGTGATAAAGATCAGAGAGAAAGATGAAGGAGGAAAGAGGAGGGGAGGAACGAGGCAAGGCGGCTTGTTTCCTCTGAGGTTCAGTACCTGTCATGGTGTGCTGAGTTAAGTCTCACACACACACACACTGCCCTGTTCCTCCTCTTTCTCTCTCTTTCTATCATTGCTTTGTGATGTGTTCAGTGACATGTGTGTGTGACTCTCATTACCAAAAATACTCTGCTCAGCGTTTGCATTTGTATTTTATGGATGCATCCACAATAATGTGCATTTAATGTGTAGCTGGCTCGCACCACGCACCAGCTCTCCCTTAGCGTACTGTAGCTCAACCCACACCAATCCCTTCACATACACATACACATATAGCTGGCTTCTTTCTCTTCTCTCTAATGCCCCTTCCTCCTCCTCTCTCTCTCTTTCTCACTCTCTCTCTCTATCTCAGTCTCTTGCTCAGAGCCGTTCGTTTGGCAGAGGGGTATAACAGTAGAGTGTGCGTTTGCCGAAGCGTGTGTGTCAAGAGCAGCGATCGAAGTGAAACGGAGAGAGAGTGAGAGAGATTGACAGATAGGCACATAGAAAGGGAGAGAGACAAAAAGAGAGAGAGACATTCAGAGACTGAGCGGACTGAGAAAAACACTCCTCACCACCGTGAGTACTGTACTGTATTTGCATGCTTTTCTCCATTCACTCACTATTGAGGGAGCTGTTTCCCAACTAACTGCTGGGTTGTGCGTTATACAGTAGACAGGTGGACACTGTACAGAACAGACAGCAGGAGTAGAGTAGAAATGCATCGGCAAATGATAGGGATCACTTTCAAATTGTTCAAATTGCACCTAAACTCAGATACGCTTGCTATGCAAATTTATTTTTCATGTATTGTGGGGTTTTTTTTGCAACTGGTTGATTCATCTCTTGGTCCTGTGTTTTATACACTAGTGTGGTTTTCCCAATGAGAATTCACATACTTCTTTGAATTTTGTAAGTGAAACATTGCATTTTGATTGGAACTACATTACTGAAATCTATCTATGTGGGCTGCTGACATGTATGTATATAGACCTTTCAAACCGTCTGGTGTGTTTTACTTTTTTGCTCTCGTCCTGAGGAGATGTTACTTCACCTCACTTTTTCTCTTACATGCAAGTGTATTTGTAACATTTTTGCACATGTAGATCTGATGTATTTTCTGAACTGAAACAATGCCATGCTTTCTTGAGTAATATTTTCCTGCACTGGTCTTGAAATGTTTGTTCACTCCCCACACTCACCACCACCCAAAGCTGAAGGAAGGCTGGAATCAGTTAATGTAACGGTCTCTCCACATTAAGAAAGATTTGTTCATTTTAGTGCTGCCTTTTCTTTCAGTAAGTGTTAGAAGGCTGAGTGGAAAATATACCAGAGGCGCATTGTAAAGTGCAGTGTTGATGCTGAGAGCAGCACAGCGAAGAGTTTATGGGGGTGGCAAGGAGAGAAGTAAAAGGAGGGATTATGATAACTTCTTAAAAAGAGGGATTATGATAACGCCTGCCATCCCTACTTTCCCCCTTCCACACTCATAGTAATTATTTCTGGAAAACCACTTTCTTTTTTTGTGGCTTTTGTCAGCTGTTTTCCTTAGTCAAACGCCATTTAGTCAAAATCAGGTGCACTTAAATTCCCCCTGCAGAATTATGAAAATTGTTTTAGAACA
Source organism: Nannoperca australis (assembly GCA_036023655.1). Taxonomy (NCBI): domain Eukaryota; kingdom Metazoa; phylum Chordata; class Actinopteri; order Centrarchiformes; family Percichthyidae; genus Nannoperca; species Nannoperca australis. The sequence continues at coordinate 2,269 of JAVQJD010059157.1, forward strand.
CATTATGTACCGAGGTTTACAGGGTGACATTTCACATGTTTTAATAAGTTGCTGCTACATTTCCAACCATTTGTTATATGTGTAACGTTCACTACAGATTTGTTTGATATCAAATGACTCACAATCCATCCAGTATAACATGCTTGAGTTTTGCTGACATCATACTGTAATCACAAACCACTTTCACAAACCACTTACCACATGAGAATGCTGTTTCTTCTCATAAAATTAAAAAAAGAAATTTCTCATAAAAAAATGTTTTTAGCTGCAAAGGAATTTGTACATTTATCAACAAAGAGAAAAATGCACAAATTATTTCACAAATGAGTGTCTGCACAGATACAAGTGTGTTTGTTCCACTAATGTTACGTGTGTAAGTGCGTCAAGGAGGGTTTTTTTCTGGTAACTGGGGTCCGCCAAGCTCTGGAGGGAAGTCTCGAGGGTAGGATATCTATGGCTTTTGTTGGGATTTATTCTCACAATCAGTATTTAGTGGGTGACACTTGGGCAGGGTGTGTCCACATCCATACTCTTCTCAGCATGGAGTAGTGGCAGCGCATCAGGAAACATGGCAGAGCTGGGAGAAAGTTGGCTCATTGACACATGCTTTGTTGACATGTGAACATGTTCTCTAACATTTAGAGCCGTGCCACAACTTACAAAAAAACTAAACAGAGTTTGATGCTACATGAAAAATGTGGCTGTCTACTCAGAGTGGAAACAAATGGAGAATACACTTTCACAGCCTAATTGCCGATTGTTTCATCATTGCCCAATAATTCCTACAATAACAATTAATTCTGAATGACATATTCCATTTAGATCTTTCTTTTTCATTACAGAACATTATACTTTAACCTTCAACTGCTTCTGTAATTTATCACACACACTTTCCTGACTGTCACAGTCAGATGCCATTCAAAAAGTCACCCTTCTAAAAGCAGCTGTCCTCATACATCATGCATACAAAACCAACACCATTTGGAGCTTTTTAAAAAAATCTTTTTAGTGGGATTGGTACAATATTTTACACTCCGCCTAATCTCTTTAAGCAGAGTTGTTATCCTAACCCACGATGAATTGTATCACTACTGTAGCTTGTAACACCTACAAGCAGTTTTTTTGTGAGCATCTTTGTTGGTTTAAAAGTGAATGTACTATGAAGTGTGTGTGTGTGCATGTGTGTTTGTTGGTATTGTCTGGTGTGCTGTACTGACAGCACAGATAAGTCTTTTTTCCTGAGGCCTAATCCCTCCTCTACACAAGAACGAGAGATGGATGGAGAAAAAGATGAGGGACAGTGAGAGAGAGAGACATTGGTGTTGAACACAGTGACAAGTTCCTGAGAAAATGTGTGTTGTTATGTGTGTTGGTGAAGACAACACAGCAACAGAGGCTTTCAGAAGGGAGCGAGAGTGGGATTTGCATGTGAACAAGGGCTTTAACGGAGCGCTGAACCGTTAATACGCATTCAGAGAGGTTTTGTAGCGAGCGGTTGGAGTTGTTCAGAAACAGGTGTTCTGCAAATCACAGAAAACACTCTCTTTCAAAATATTTTTCTCAGCAGCTCTATTCTCTGGATTCTCTGGCGTTGTTTGCTTTGCCAGTGCTTTCAATAGGAGCTGGGCTCTGGGTTCAGGAAACATTCATAAATGAATTTTGTCCAATCCATGTGGACAGAAAGTTAGAAAACATCCAGTGCTTCATTTTAAAGGTCAACCTGGTTTTCAAAGAATTGTATTCTATTTTGATATTCCAGATGTGATTGTGTTAAAAAAAATGAAATCAAAGCACACACTTACATTCCTTTATAATGCATTTAATATTTTTTGGGCAAATCACCTCTGTCTGTGTTTAGAAGATTGTCTGTATCATTACCCAGAACTTAGCGGCTGCAGTGGAAGAGTGTAGAACACTAGATGGCTGGATGTACAAGATGTTCCAGTGATGAAGGGAGCTTGGTAAATCTGGCTGTAAATTGCCACCTGAACACACCAATTCATCTTATTTTCATGTTCCTACAGTATATTACAGAGATTTACTGAAAGTCACTTTTGGTGCAGACGTGCAATTGGATACGCCGAGGGTCAGCAGAGAATCTCATTGTACACTTTGTCTCATTGTACACTTTGTCTGAGCCTCATTTTTGTTCTCACACATAATTGTGTCCAGTGTGTGTCTGGGACATCCTCTGCATTGTAGTAAAACCATTCTTATTGGGTGCAGTATTGTAATCCTTTCCTTCAGGAAGGGCGTTCCCTTGGTGCTATTCCATCATTGGTACCACTTTGGCCATTCACATTTTATTCCATTATTTGTTAAGTATAGGTCAGTAGACAACATATGAATGTGCTTTAATTCAGCTTGAGGCTTTGATTTCAGATCTTTTCCATTTACTGCAGTCACATTTTAAGTTTTTGATTTTTCCAAATCAAATTTATGTTGCTGAATTTCCACCGGGTTACTAACAAACTGACAGTAATACTTTAATAATCATTTTGTCATGCTTCAACTTGATGTATGCATACACTCATTTTAGATTTCTTTTTTCTTTTAAACTAAGAAATTCTTTTTATATATAATAATTCTAGTGTTGCCTACAGCCATGCAGTGTAATACATTGTGAGCAAAATTACTGGCTTTTGATTAAGTCTGTGTACATATCCTTTGGCCATGTTACTCACATTAATAGCATTCCTGATTAAAATTCATGTCTGAAATTTTTGTTGTTTAAATAAGTGGCTTCTATGTATTTGTACTTGAGTCGTGGAAGGCTGTGATGCTGGCACATGGGTATACCCAGCTAGTCTCTGTACCTTTATTTTCTGGTGACACGTGTTGGACTCATACTTTTAGAGGAATTCAGCTTTTCATACACAAACTTCATCAGAACACTTTATTTTAGACTTTGATTAGTGCTGAAAGTTGGCATCAAATTTCTCAGTTTCCTAATCTTGTCAAGTTTTCATAAGCATGGAATCTTTCATAATTGTCAGTTTGATATGTCAACTCTGTCCATTCAGGACACAGTGAAGCATCTGAACTGCAACGGCTTCTTCTTCAGAAAAATATGCAGACTTGGAAAGTGAATGACGTTAGGTAAAGTCTGAATTACTTATAACTAATAACAATAATCAATAATGATGATCATCAATGTAAAATAGTTTGCACGAGTAAAAGTACATTAGATCATGTGATCAGATGTATTAGTGTATTTCTGGTCATGTGTCTCATGAGTGGACATGTCTCATCAACATTCATTGACTACATGGGTCATAATTATATTAACAAAATGAATATATTGACAATGAAATAAATAAAAGGTGATGGAATATATTACTAAGAGTTGGATAAATTAACATCAAGTGAAAATATAACTATCTCACCTTAAATTAAATTTGTACCTGAATAAGATGAATAAGTAAATGAATAAGCAATCACATATATCAATAAATGAATTAAATGTATTAAGTTTATTATTATAAAACTCCATTCCAACTTATATGTCTCAATGAGTTCTGAGTATCTATTTGAAGGCTGGCTTTATAAATGTATTTCTCCTGCGACGACGGGATTTCATATTTATTTCAGGTTGACACTGGCTTGTCAATCAACCTCTGGTGGGATCAACATTATGACTGATTGTTTTGTCCCCTGCGCAATGAGAAATAAACACAAGATTTTTACAATAGCTTTTCAATTTTTCTACTTCAGTTCAGTATTGTGGGTTTGTAGGGAGTATATATGTGTGAAGATGAAAGGGAATGCATTGACTGAATCATGTGTGTGTTTATATGTGTGAGTGTGTTTCAGATCAACAGTCTCATGCCCTGGTAAGAGACGACTGGCTGGTAGACATCCTCATTAGACTGCCTGTATTTTGCTCTGTATTTAAATGTTAGTGTGTGTAGTGTTACGGCATACCTACACAGCCAAAGTAAAGTAAAAGCAATGGAGGTTGATATTGGTACTGACCTCTCCTCGTGTGTGTGTGTGTGTGTGTGTGTGTGAGATGAATGGCACTCTAAAGGATCCACTTGATTATGTTCAATGGAGAGCTTTCTCCCCTCAGCCTTATTTATGTCTGCACACTGCAGCCTGAACACACCTATAAATCTGTTGCTGCTGCAGATCACACACACACCACACATCTCACCAACATCTCTAACACCCATATTGCTCCCATTTCTCTCACAGACTCTTTAAAGGTATCGCAGTATTTTTCTAAGACACTTTCAAACATCTTCTTTCAAATCAGAAAGTTCTTCCTCAGGGGTTTCAGCCTCCCTGCAGTATAATGCACCCATTGACTTCCTCTGGCCCGTGTACTCCACCCCGCAAACTGTTGCCCTTGTGGTTTCACTCATGCATAACACTCCAATACATATACCCTCCACTTTTCGCTTTTTGTAGCTGTAGCCCGAGGCTAGAACTGCAGGGCTTTATGACTCGTATCCTCTAAATATTTAACCTTTAGATGTTAAAAGGTTCTTCTCAAACTGAGATCCTCGAGGAGAAGAATGGACAGGAGGACTGCGAGGGTGTTGAAAGATTAAAAGTCAATGATTTGGACTAAAAGGAGGAGGAAAAGTTGAGCGAGCAGAAGGAGATTAAATTTAAACAAAAGAGAGGAGCAGCAATAAAGATAATTTTTTTATTACTCGATTAATATAACCATTAAACTAAACAAAAGACATATCTAAAACTTGTCTTATTACCATTTCAGCATTTTATTAAATAATCTTCTCTTAAAAACAAAAAAATTTAACAAGAAATAAAGTAGGTCTATGCATTGCAGAGCATAAAAATAGTACTCTGGCTTTTGACACATTAAGTCGACTGTGCTGACAATGTAGGGCTTTTACTTGCAATGAAGTATTTTAGACAGATGGTTGTCATAGGCTAAAACATTTCAATTAAGCATACCTTTAAACATACTCTTCTATAAGCTGGTATATACTGTATTTTAAATCAACCAATTTTCAAAATTGCACACATTAGATGATGTAAAAGTAAATGATGAAAGCCTGACTTGTGGAAAATGCAATAAGGAGGAAGTTGGAGGGTTTTCTAATTAAAATTGAAACATCTAGTGGTCTGTCTGGGTCAAATTGATCACTATGAGCAGATCATTTTTATAACCCAATTAAAAAAAAAAAAAATTCATGCAGATTACCATGTAATTGACATTTGCATATTTAACATGAATATAAAGTAATTAAACGTACTGCTTCACTATTTATTAAATTGGCTGTTTCAAAATACAGTGCAGCAAATGAAATTATGTATGGTTAGTACTTCACGAGTGCGAGGAACATCATGTTTTGCTGTTGCATCTCATTGGCTCGTTTTTTGGCAGTTTGTTGTAATTAAGCTTTGAGAAAACAATGTTTTGCTGCATTGAGAGAAAATGACTTTTTTTCCCAGTCATGATGTCAGTGTTCTCACAGCAGCAGCCTCAGGCAGCCAGCCGGAAGCAGACAGGTTACCACCAGGCAAAGCATCATGGGAGTAAAGTTAAAAAAACAACAACAACAATTGAACTACCATAGTCATGTATGAAAAGACCCTTGTAAGAACACTACTTGATTACTATAGAGTGATCCCCCCCCCTTTTCAACCCAACCGGTCGAGGCAGATGAGTGCCCACCTAGAGCCTGGTTCTGCTCGAGGTTTCTACCTGTTAAAAGGGAGTTTTTTCTTGCCATTGTTGCCTAGTGCTGCTCATGGTGGGATCGTTGGGTCTTTGTGTGTGTGGAAGTTGGTCTTGACCTGCTCCATGTGATAGAGTGCCCTGAGATAACTTTGTTATGATATGTCGCTATATAAATAAAATTGAATTGAAATTGAATTGAATTATAGACAAAAAAAAATATTTCAGCAGCATGTGTATAGGAATGATTCTGCCTCAAGCTTTTTGATCCAGATAAGCAGTTGATCACTGTATCCATGATGTCCATGATTCAATTCAATTTTATTTATATAGCGCCATATAATAACAAAGTTATCTCAGGGCACACACTGGAATGATGTTTCCACTTTACTTAATTTGCATCATAACACAGTTGTGCAGTGACTTTAACAATCAGCCATGGTGGTTACTGTTTGGTACAATGCCATCTTAGTATAATGAAGACCCTGTTTAAAATGCTTTATACCCTATTGATAAAAAATTATATGTCAGCATGACAGATACCAGCTGACTTTACTTATACCAGTGTATATGTCAGTCGAACCACAAAATATGTCAGAACAGAAATATGTAATGCTGTCCCGCTTGCTACACATCTCACATAACCAAACTGAAAGGATCCTTGTTTCCATTCATGTAAAAAACTTTTTAACTTTCAACTACTAATATCAGTATTAGCCACAAAAATCCAGCTTTGGGTGTGCATAATTCTAGTACTGGTAGTACTTTGAGACTACCAGCCTTGCACACAGCATGAACATGCCTTCTAGATACATACAGTATAACATCACATTCCACATTCCTCTGGATGGAGCCATCACTCACTGCGATTTAAGAGATTAGATACTTGCTGTGTGGAAACAATTTCCGACCCGATCCACCCTTAAGAATATCTGTGCATGTAGGATCTGCTGTGTCTCAGTTAAACAGATGAAAGACTCTCTCTATGATTTTGATAAAGCAGATACATTTTTGGATTTTACACAAAAATCTTGCTTCAAGTTTCTTTAAAGACCACCATAAATGTCAGCTGTGGTATGGAAATTGGACTTGCTCCCTCTCTACCAGCTTCATCTATCTTCATTTCTTCAGCTATCTCCATATCTTTCCATCTGTGTCTGTGCAGCAGCCAGGAGGTCAGTTAGTCAGGCTAGCTGTAGGTAAAAACCATCATTGGGTGCCATTGTAAATCCTGCCAACCTGGCCCACACTTGCTGTACTGTTGCAAAACAGAGAGGAGTCAGAAACACACACATAAACAGCAAAACAGTGGTACATTCTTGCCTGAGATTCACTTAACTGTTGCCATATTGTGAAAGTACTGCCTGACACTACAAAGCAAAGAAAGTAGAAAGGAGGCGCATGAGAAGTCTTTCAATTGTTACGGATAATTAAAGATTCTACAGAATGAAGTTTTTTGGGGGTGATGGAATACAGAATATGTATTGCCTAACACACAATGTTTAACCAATTTATTACTCATTGTTATTCACAGAAAACATAATTGGTATTATTTAGCTAAGGACAGAAAAGTGTTTATAAAACAGTTTTGTTATTTACTTTATTCCTCTCCCCACCTACATCACGGAACCAAATGTTGTGTTTCAAGATGGAGCCCATTCATTCCAATCAAAGTTCTTGTATGTGGTGTGCAGCACATGACACAGGATTCTTTCCTGGTGAATAGATTCTCTAGGCACTGAGGAAGTTTTACACATTAAGTCTTCATTGTTGGGAAATATGTGTAAGTGAACTGAGAAATGTTTGTACAGCATTGTATATCTGTGTAAAAATTGTTTGCATTTTTAACATGGAGAATTCATCAAAGTGTTATGATATTGTGTGTGGAAATTAGGCATTATTATAACCCAAAAAATACATCTTCTATAGCCTTTTACCTCCCATGATGACTGTTTTGTGTCTTTCTGTGTGTTCTACCAAAGACTTCAGTGTTTGCATTTAATGATTTGTTAATTGTTTGGAAAGGCCAGACAATTAAGCCATACTTATTAAAAACATGCAGTCAGACAGTCTTCTATAGCTGCCTAATTAAAGTAAAGTGGAGACCCCATGCATTTCCAGTGAGTAATAGGTGCTTTTCAATTTAATAATACTAATGGTAATAAGACTAATGACTATTGGTAATATATCAAAGCATACTATAGGGGCATAGCTGACATATAAACTCCTTGGCTGTGATTTTCAGTTTGCTTATATATTTTCTTATATCTACTGCTTACTTGACAATTGTGTAAAGCTCCGCTAACTGAACTAAAAGTGGATTTTGAAGGTTTATATGTTGAATATATAAAATTTATTTTTTATTTTCTAAGTAAGCAGCTGATTCTTGCAACAAGGTATGTGATTTGGTTTTGGTGATGACAAAAGGAACAGACTGGGGTGGGACATGATGTGAGAACTAACTAAGCGGGGAACACCTTCTCTGTTGTCAACCTATCTTTCTTTTTTAGGTCAGCTAGATTAACTTATTTCCAGAGTCGAGCTTAGTTCTTTATTGGTGTATGATGGCAGTTGCAGTGCAGAAGTAAATCTATTTTCCTCAGCTGCAGAGTTTTACTTAGGAGGGAGGGATGAAGGTTGGGGGGAGGAACTGATTCTTCTTGGACGAATGATATATGAATTCTAATCATTTGTCAGTTCATCCTTTCTCCTCAGAATCCCTTCTTGGTTCCAGCTCTCCCTCTATTTGTTCACCCTCAACCTCTCTATTTATCACTTGTCAGGCTTTTGGTCTCATCCCTTCTTCCCTTGAGTTCTTACTGTTGTCCACCTCCTCCCTCCGTTCCTACTTCTGCACTCTCACTCCTTCCTTTTTCTGCCTTCACCCTCCACTCCCCACACACCATTCACTCCATTCCCCTTTTTTCTTCCATCGCTGTCTCTTTCTTTCTCACCGTGCTCACCCTCAAACCCTCCCTCTCTTCTCCAGGCCAATTTGCCTCACTCAATGGCGGGGTATTTGACAGGCCTGCTGTGGGAAGATAGCACGATTGAATGCGAGTCCCCGTGGTGGGAGGAGGAGGAGGGTATAAAGGGGTGAAGTGGTATTAGCTGGTGCAAAGAGGTTGGCACCAGGCGGCGACAAGGACAGGAGGAGATGGGGTGGGTGGGATCTAACTGTAGGAGAGAGCGAGCGAGGCATAGGGCTTACGGCGAGCCATGCAGACTGACACAACTACCCCAGAGAGAGAGAGAGAGAGAGAGTTGGAGCAGAGCTGGAGTATCTATTCAGAAACTTTCAGCATGATATCTTGTCTTGTTTTCAGCTACATTTTGAAGGCTGGGTCTACAGAGGTTTGATAAGACTTCCATAAGCACAAAAAGATTCAGAGTTTAAGGGGAGATGGAGGACATGTAGTTTGGACTACAGGTGATACCCAGGACCATGCTGTGTTTTTGTCCTAGACAATGTTTTTTTGATTCCTTTGACGTTTTCTCTATAGGGTCTCCAATAGGTCAATAGAGGCCTTATAGTCTAGACATAGACATAGACTAGTATAGACATCTACCATGCCAGCCTCTATCAGTGAGGTCCGTGTGAGAGTATTGAATTGTTTTTCTTCTTCCATTCGATTTAGCTGCGTACTCCTGTTCACTTCGAAGAGAAGTGATAACCTGAGGTTGTATTCCAACATTATTGAAAATGAGTTTAATTTGCTGTCTGTCTCGTTCATGCAGACAGGGCTGGACTGGGACAAAATATTATCCCTGGCATACAGCCATTTCCCTGGTTACAAAACTGTAAAGGTGGTTTATCAGAATGTGTTTCTGTTCCAGTGGAACACTGCACAACCCAGCTGAAACACTGGATACACTGTTTATTTTATATGTGCAAAAGTCAGATATTTACTGTATCTTTTAACTTTAGTGTTTGTTGTAGTGTTTTTTTATTAAGTCTTTATATGAAGAAAGTGACATCATTATGGCATCCATTTTTAATGCAGAAAGAAGGAACATACAGTTTCTAGGCTATTTACAAAAGATAAAGTATTTTAGCATGAAAACCTTTATTCTTAATTTAAGTATTTAAGCATTAAGCACCGGCTCCCCCCCAAGGCTGTGTGCTGAGCCCCCTCCTGTTCACCCTGCTGACATATGACTGCTCGGCGAAACATTCGAGCTGTCATATTGTGAAGTTTGCGGACGACACAGCAGTGATGGGACGCATCACCAACAGCAATATGTCTAAATACAGAGAGGAGGTGGAACACCTGGAGCGTTTGTGCAGAGACAACAACCTCTGCATCACTGTGAAAAAGACCAAGGAGATGATTGTTGACTTCAGGACATTTACATTACATTACATTTAGGTATTTAGCAGACGCTTTTATCCAAAGCGACTTCCAAAATAAGAGCTTTACATCAAGTGCATAGAACCATGATTGAAAAAAACAGGACGTCTCATCAGACTTGTAAGGGCTGGTAATGAATCGCAAGTGCTATAAGCAGGTACATCGCTGCCCATGGCAGAATCAGAAGAGCATTAGATCAAAGAACCAATGATCTTAGTACATCAGCAGATGTTGGACTTCTAGTGCACAAAGGGCAAATTTCATCTGCTCTGGTCGAAAGCTCCAGAACTACACCTCCTTTAAAATGTTTCTCCAAACGTGAGCGAGCAGTTTCTCATGAAGATATAATTATATTTATATGAATGTTACTGTTGCATCATGTGATCAGCAGTTCGTCTCTGCTGAGCCGACAAGTTCCCGTCTGTCCGACTTAGTGTCTGCTGACATCAGCACACACACTCAGACAGGCGCGCACGCACAAACACACACACACGCGCGCACACACACACACACACACACCTGTCATGTCTGTAATGATGCAGGTTTTATTCAGAGTTGCAGATGTTTCCAAATAAAACTGGAGTCTGAAACGTGACAAACACAAGCAGCAGCTTCTCGTCGAGGGGGAAATGAAACGGAAGCAGGCGGCGCCCTCGAGAGGGAAGACAGCGCTGGACTCGTCGTGTTGAGTTCAAGTGCACGTTTCAGAGGATGGATGTGGTTTTGACAGCAGATCCAGACAACGTGCAGGAAGAGAAGGTGTAGACTCTCACCGAAGCTTCATGAAGGACGTCACCACGAAGGAGTGCGTTCGACAGGGCAGCTTCAAGTCAAGAAAGGCTGTTTTGGTACCATTGATCTGTCTGCAGGAGTCTGAACGTTTGTTTATTTATAAAACAATCACCTTGTGGCCCCTCAGGAGGCCCCGACCCCGAGGTTGGGAAACACTGATCCGTCTATTTACAGCACACACCTGCGTTCAGCTGCGGGATCGAACAGAGTCCATCACGGAGCTGCTGAACCATTCAGCTTCCAGTCACATGAAGATCAGCAGGTGTTAATCTGAGTTTATTGTTGTTGCAGCACTCGCACTCGCACTCGCACTCGCACTCGCACTCGCACTCGCACTCGCACTCGCACTCGCACTCGCACTCGCACTCGCACTCGCACTCGCACTCGCACTCGCACTCGCACTCGCAC
>JAVQJD010059163.1:0-65699 GCA_036023655.1 Nannoperca australis
CACACACACACACACACACACACACACACACACACACACCCACACACACACACACACACACAATTTACTGGGGTTTAATGGAGATAAAGTTTTGTTTGTTAAATAAAAGCAGCTTTCTGTTTTCAGGACTTTTCTTTAGAAAATGCTGTTCACTACATTGTCAACTGAGAACACACACTCCTACAAGAAACTGCCAAGACACACGTGCACACACATGCACACGCTCACACTCTCTCTTCCTCTCTCTCTGGCTCACCTGGTCACAGCCGGCGTTGACCAGCTCCTGCAGCATCTGCCGGTTGACCTCCCCGGCGCCCGCAGGGTGTCCTGACCCCGAAGAGGGGCCCGACTCATTGGCAAACGGCATGAGGGACTTGCGGATTTCCCGCAAGGCATTCTGGTAGTTGTTGAACTTCTGCGGGGGTCGGAGCTGCTGCTGCCGGCTGGCTGTGTCTTTCCCGCTCTTGCAGTCGGCCCCCCGGCCTCCCTCCGTCCGGGAGCTGCCCCCGTGCAGGGCCTGGCTCACCAGCTTGGCCGGCTGTTTCAGACCCTCCTTGATCTCCTGAAGCCTCTGGCGTGTGTTGCCCACATACGGGGCAGCTGGGAAAGTCTTGGGCCTCATGGCCTCAGTGCCCAGGGCAGGCCCCTACTCTAAAAGGGAAACACGCACGCTGGCACTCACTCCCCTCCAAAAGATCCCTCTACAGCTGGCTGACCTAAATAGATAAAGCGTCTGCAGAAGCACAGATCGGACGCACAGATTTTAGTCCTCCTCGGTGTCCCTCGTTTGTTTGTCTCTCTTTGTGTTTCTGATTGCCGCTGATGCTGGTGGGCTGGATGAAGGTGAGCTGCAGTACAATAGGCATTTCATGGTGCTGCTTTCAAGGCTCAGGTTCCAGCTTATTCCAGGAAATGCAGCCGGTCACGAGGGCACCGCGGAGCCAAACCATGATGCTGCCAATCTGCGCCTGTGGAGGACGAGACGGAGTTAGAGCATGGAGTCTGTGGTCATGCACAGCGCTCATGTTTTTGTTATTTTCTAAAATTAAAGCAAGCAGCGGGCAGCTTCCATCTTAAGCACAGGAAAGTTCTGCTTTTAATTAAAAACAAACAAACATGAAGAAGTGAAGCAGAAATGTTAACGGACACCGGACATTCTGCTGCTGTGGAAGGTAAAGACATGTTGATGCCATCAGTACACTGCAGCCGGGGATTGATTAACAATACCGATACAACGTCACACAGACAGGGTTTACATCTTTAAATGAATAATAAATAAAGGATTAAAAGGTCTCTGGAATACAGGAGGGTTTGATGAATTGAACATAACATTTGCCTGTAGGGTTTTCTGTGGCATCACGTCAAAGGTGGATAACTTGATCAGCCGTTATCTGCTTTTTAAAACAAGGTCGATAGAAGTGCTGCAGGAATGAGTCCTAAAACCTAGAAATTAAAGTATCTTGAATGGGTTTTTGGCCTGAAATAAGTTCATGTAATTAACACAATTTTCCTGTTTTGCCTGAAGCTTTTACGTGTCTTAAAAAGGTGGTTGCTAACAAGTGGCTAACAGAGACTATGGAGGTTGTCTGGAACATTAAACGGCATCACACCGAACACAGAAACTCATCTACTCCCTCGTCTGCCTCGTTACCGCCTGCTTGTGTTTCTACTAGCACTCCTGCAAACTACTCTAACTCAAACATCCCCAAAGTCTTTTGTAGAAGAGGTAAGCGTGCAAAATCAATGCTAACATCCTACAAAAATACGACATCCCTGCAGCGCTCTATTCCAGCCTGGTCTCAGCGCAGCCTTCGATTTTATGTCAAAACAAGATGGCTTCATTTTCGGGAATGATTACAAAATATGACAAACATCTTGTGGGAACGGTTTTAAACCAGTGCAACCTGGACCTCTGGAAGTCAGATTCAGTAATAGCAGTGCATAAACAGTATTGATGCTTAGCTAATGCATAATTCACGAATGCTAGGGGTCATGGAACACCACCCATCTGCACCCAATTGATGCATAGCTGCGGTTGCAAAAGTCAGCCCCCGTCCCTGCATACTTCTGCTACGTGGTCTTCAGTAAACGCCCTTGAGAGAGCGCAGAGCTCCAACGTGGGGTCAAAACAAGCCAGCAGCAGCCCTCCCCGCCTGCGATGCTCCCCTGTGATCAGACATTTAACACCATCTGACAGCCTTATCTGGAGGAACGTACTCCACATTCTGCCATAAGCGTCACTCCTTCAGGGCAGATGGGATGACGTGTGGAAGAAATGCACGTTCCTGTCAGGAGCCTCACGCGAGGCCCCGCGGTCCAGCGTAAAAACACTTGCCTCTTGCGTCACACAGGGAGATGTGAGGTGTTTGAATAGAGAGGACGAGAGAATTTGCATTCACAATTTTACCATTTATTGTTTGGTTTCTGTTCCACTTCAGTGTTTTTCTTCTCTTTCTTTAGATATGGGATCCACTAAACTGAAGTGTCACTGTGCTGCCTCTTTGGCAGAAGACCCTGGCACGTTGGTTTCCTGTCCAACTGAGCAGCTCTCGAGCTTCAAAGGTGATGTCTGGTGTCCAGACTCTAATCTGGCCATGACGGCCTAGTGGTAGAGAGACCAGCCAGTTACAGACAGGAGGGTGTGTTACACCTGGGAGCTGGTGACTGGTATCACATCCACAGTGCCCAAGTGGCCACGAACAAGGCACTGAAGCCCAAAACTGCAGGCGACCCTGTGCTCTGAACTCCCTGAGAAAATGCATATATGTATGTGTGACTGAGAGGGATATGTAAAAAGATCCATTTCAATTGCCTTGTGTACAATGACAATAAAGTCCTTTTCTATCTTCTAAAAGGCGGCAGGTCTCGACACGACTGTGGTTTTAAAACCGTGTCTGTTATTGCAACCCTGTTGTTAAGCAATCAACCTTCAATTGATCTGGTTGCATTTCAAAGGCTTGACTGGCAGGTACATAAGGAAAATAAATTCACCAGAGTATTTGAGCCACAATTATCCTGACATGTGAAAATAATGGATGAGCTGAAGGCGTTCCCTCCATTAATGCCATGAATCAGGACACAGTTCATGCTTATACCAGGCCCACACACCACAGGCATAAAGACGATTTTAAAAATGTGTTTGTAGTCAGTTTAACCAACGGCTATGTAGTCCCAGCTGTGAGAGTTAGCAACTGTTAGCAAATAGTAACTGTAGGAAGTACCGTCTCAGTCACAGCGGTGGAACGAGGTCTGGGTCAATCAATACTCTAGTGATTTAATTTGCTACAGTAACCAGCAGTTTGATATTCCTTGTGCGTTGATTTAGAACAGTTCTGTTGTTAACATGTCCTGTCACATGGTTTAAACAAACCAGACAATCAGAAACAAGTTCCTAAACAAGGGGAGTTACTTTGGATGTCCATGGTTACGAAACTAAAAGTCATCCAAAGCTGCTAGCGGCGAGCTAAATCAAAGCTAACTGAATTCTGCAACTACTGTATATTATCGCAGCAATGAAGTGTTTATATTTGCTACAGCTCCGACTCAGATTGTCTTCTTCATCGCAAATGGCAAATGAAACTCGTGAATATCGGAGAATTTATGTATTTACATACACTTCCCCTGAGACTCCTGTGTGTCAGGAACACATTAAACACCATTAAAACATCTAAATGGGAATTTACCGTGCAGATTCTGGTCTTATGTGATGCCATTCATTTGATCCTTCCCTGGGATTTTGCTTATATTCTGTATACTGATATAAAAACATTTGTTCTCATTACTCTTGTGATAATGATCTCAACTTCTTCACCCACAGCTACTTTCCAGTAGATGCAGAGAAGTACTGGGGTCACGGCAAGTAGCCAAACATAAAAAGCCCTTTGGGGCATTTCTGAGAAGGACACAGTCCTCACTGTTTGTACAGATTAAACTTTGTGTAGACAAAAACATGTTGTTTTTTTATATTGGTGGGTGGTGGAGGTAGGGCGGGGAACCAGGGTGCCAAGCTGCATAAATGTTGCCCCATCTCTGGGATCTCTTAAGTTGCCTCCATTCCTGTGATGCTTTAGGCGCCACGTCCGCCCAATGAGCATTCCTTTCCACAAGTAACCTCATACCCCTGAATCATGGGACAGTCTATCCTGACCAAA
The DNA here is from genome assembly GCA_036023655.1 of Nannoperca australis. Classification (NCBI taxonomy): domain Eukaryota; kingdom Metazoa; phylum Chordata; class Actinopteri; order Centrarchiformes; family Percichthyidae; genus Nannoperca; species Nannoperca australis. The sequence continues at coordinate 4,152 of JAVQJD010059163.1, forward strand.
ATAAACCAAATAACCATTAGTACGGATGATCGGTGTCTGGTAACAGGCTTTAGAGGGTGCTGGGGAAGGTCTAACTGTGAAAAATGCACCAGAAGAAATGATTTTTGCTAAAAACTCACATACACAAGCACAGAGCATACTTCCATACTTAACCTTAACCTTCAACACATACCTAAGCCTTATCTCTACTCCGACCCAACTTTAAACCTAACCTCTGACTGGAAGTTGGACCACATTCAGACTGAAAGTGGGAGGAAACATTCAGTTTCGCACTTGAAAACCCCTGAACTGAAGAAAACCCCAACTTAATGTGTCGTTTAGTCTTAAAATAAGTAAATTTAAAAACATCTAAAAGATAAAGTCATATTTTCTCATCACAAAAATGTAACTTCAAAAACTCTTGGAAATAAGTTCAATATTCTTGTCCGCAACAGATTTTTTTATAGGATTTTGGGGAAATACCACCGCCAATGTGACTCACTTCAACCTGCAGTTCCTCTAATGGCCACTAGATGTTGACTCCAAGAAATTCCAGCAGCACTGAAGTGAAAGATCTTTGGCTTTAAATAGCTAAAATAATCTGAATCACTTCTCCTGTTGGTGAATTGTTATTTAGAGATTGTTAAAGCACGTTTTAGGTTGTGTCTACGCTGTGATGAGCTGGTTGCTCACTCCACCCACAGCTCCACTCAGACTTCCTTCCCTTTTCCAAAATCTACTGTAGTTTGTTTGTTTTCCAGCAAAAAGACCAAACTTGTCCCTTGTGATGGTACGTTTGGGGAAGATCTTGGCCGCCACCAATATTCAGCACAGACTGCCGACTGCTGCCAGACTTGAAGAGTTGAAGCCCAGATAATATCTAACCTGTTCGATAGCTTTGAGAGAATCTGGACAGTAATTGTGGAACAGGGGGAAAGAACAACTTCCTGAATGCCAACCGTGAAACCTTGTGCAGCCCGCAGGTTTATTGATGGACAGCTGAGACGAGGGGAAAGCTAGCAGACTGCCTCAGCTGACGTTTCTTCCAAGACATATCTTGTGTGATACAGACAAAGAACAGTTGTGGGAAGCTCACTGCAGCTGGGAGAGAGTGCATGTGTCAGTGAGAGAGAGAGAGAGAGAGAGAGAGTAAAAAACTGAAAGTCAAAGTGGTGTAAAATTGCTAGATATCTTTCCGTGTGCGTTGCACCACTGTTTATTTAATGTAGTATGTTTTCCAGTGTACTTGTGTAGGAGTGCATTCAAAACATCCCGTGTAAAATGTACAGGTGACGTCACAGACACTTGTACCAGTGTCGCTCTACAGTTTACACATCTGCAGAAACATCCAAGTCAACACAAGAACCCGAGCCAGCGTTTACATCTAGTGCACACAGCCAGCTTCTTTGCTAGTTTATATTCCTGCTTACCTGCTGGTGGCTCAATAACAAACACACAACACAGCTTTAATGGCCACAGCCAACATCTGTCTGTAGCCCGGTAGTGAAGGATCTTCCGTGACAGATGCCTCTGCACTGCCTGACAGAATTAAACCCAGCTGTGGCCTGATGGCTGATGACACAGTTACACCACCAGAACCAAAGTATAATGGGCCTAGTTGTTTCAAAACTGTGACCTCTCGCCTCAGGAAAACACACAGGCAGGATCACAAAGCGTCTAAATAAAACTTGGCTGTTATGATTTGGTTTGCGTAACTCCAGCCTGCTGCTCGGCAGCTGCCTCCCACTGAAGGTCCTGCGCCCCTGCTGCCAGGTGACTTCTCAACAAACCAAACACCTGGACTGATAACACCTCAAACTGCTGGAAAGGTGTGTCAAACAGAAAGAGACTGAGCGTAGTAGTAGTAGTAGTAGTAGTAGCAGCAGCAGCAGCACACCTGAATGAAACACATGGTTGCCTCAGTGCCAAACTATGCAGGCCTTTAGGCTTCGAACAGAATGCAATTGACCTGCATACATCCTGGTCATGTTTCCAGTGTCTCCAAACACACAGATAATATTTCTCCCGCTGTGTTATCTAGGAAAAATAAAGTCTGGTCCAGTGATGTCAGGGTTCTTTTGTTGACATGCGTCTTTACTTTTAAACCACAAGTGACAACTGTATTATTACAGAGCTATGCATGCAGTGCACAGGGTGTTCTCATACACATTAACATCATAGCAGCAAATCTATAGCTGGATAGCTCCTGGGTCCCCTTTACTATAACTCAACACGGGTTTTGGGCCCCATAGAGGCCCCTAAATTATAGGACTGTAGCAAAACACTTCCAGCATACCTGCAATTACTTCCAAATTAGCACCAGGGGATACGGCGTACAACCCAGGCTCTTCTGTTTAGAGGTTGACTCTCCACGTTTGTGCCAAAGCTTTAAAATCGTTACAAAATGGTGTCTGTGTGGGTTACAGTGTTTGCCTGGGGCCCCTGGACATGAAAACTATCGGAAACTGCTGTTAACGTCCTGTGGCCTTCCCAAGAGTATCAGCACCAGAACCCTGCTGTGCAGAACGAGCTGGGCCGGTGCCCTAAAGAGGCTCAAAGGGACAAGCAGAAAAACACTCCCTGCGTTTCCTCTATCCCGTCCTTTACAAACACACCCGTGACGGAACTTTTTCCTCTGCAACAAGTCGTGGAAAGAAGTTACACCACCACTCCCCTCCCCAAAAAAAATAAGTCTCAACTTACCATGTGATAGAAGTAGCGAGAATATAACTCAAGGTTGGAGAGAGTAAATCCCGTCAAGCGTAAAAAATAAACGTTTAAAAGTCCCTTTACTCGGCGGGTGAGCGCGTAGAGACAGCCGAAGAGCTCAGTGAAGACGGAGGAGCCTGTTAAATATGATGAAGTGAGCCTCCATTTTCTCCTCAGACTGCAGGCAGGAGCACAAATGCAGCACAAAGTTGGACACTCGCTGCATTGTTAACATTCCACAGGTCACGTGACGGACCGACGCACGTCAGCACCGAGCCGAAGATCGTCTATTAAAACACAAAGATTCACTCAGTTGCGTTTGTTTGTTTAACTACAAATCAACAATTACTCTTGATCTAACTGAACTGAGCTGTGTTTAGTTCATGTGATCTCAGCAGTAGCCTTAGGGAGCAGTACAAACTCAGCTATGTCAAACATTTTCAGAAGTAACTTTGTGATGCTAGCTAATATTAGTATTATCATTTTTTCTGTGCTCTTCTTGCACATCTTTGCTGCTGTATTAAATATTCTACTGAAGTAAAAGCAGCGATACCACAGTGTAAATATACTCTGTTACAAGTAAAAGTCCTGCATTCAAACTCTTAAGTACAAAACTATTAGCATAAAAACAATAGAATTAATCTATTCACCATTTACGTTGTTACTTTAACACTGTCCACAACAAAATACCCGTTTTTTTAAACAATGCAAGTAATTTAAACATATTTCACTTTAACGTTGAATTCAATTTATTTATTTGATGTTTTAACTTCTGCTGCCTTATTGACATGCTTAAAGTTTTTATGTGGCTGCAGAACATTTCTGCCTGCAGACAAACGAGAATATATGTTGAAAAGTATGGGGTAGCAGCCAGCATTGCCATCTACCATCGGGGGCACCAAAGGCTGACATTCTACACATAGTGACTTTAAAAAAGCAACAGAGTGAGAGGTGTCCTCTTTTTGCACTCTCTGACCGCACATACTCTAGGCGGGGCTTCCTCCAATGTATTCTCTGATAAATAAAAAATACCAGTACATTACTCAGTCACTCCTCTGTGGCCTTCAGGGGAATCTTTAGCAATAAGCCGAAGGGACAGTAATCGTTGGGAATGCAAATAAGTGCCTGTGCTCTATTATCACAATGTCACACACCGACAAAACTAAACTAAACTTAAATACCTGTATACATACACACAAACACAAGGTTAAAAAACTGTTTGGAGTAAGAAATAACAGGCGGTTGCATTTCCCAAACTTTAATTTTTCAATCACAGTGGCAGTAATTAAGAAAAACTGAACAGGAAATGAAAAACGTGTCGAGGTTACACATCATGGAAGCACATGCACCCATAACAACAAAGGCAAAGCAGCATGGCATTACAAATGAAGTGTGAGCTAAACAGACAGAAAATCTACAACACACGTTTCATCTCAACCTAGAAGCTCGGTTTATTTGAGAGTAGCAGTTAATAAAGAGTGAACCATGTAGAAGACCCAACATCACTCTTTTATATAAAACCCAAATGAAAAGTTGTTTTCTTTCTGCTTAAAACGTAACAGAGATACAACCACCATTCATTTCCCAAAGGTTTTGTTATTAACTCATCTTAACACAGGTATCTGGCAGGGCTCACCTGATCACAACGCCCCAGTATACAGGAAGTGATGCACTTGATGCTTTCAGGAGATGCAAAAACAAACTAAGAAATATCCAAGGAAGTACACATCACACCGTCTCTGCCCTCACTTTTAAATGATTCCTCTCAGTCCAGCAGGAACTCTCCTGTCTAACAGCTGTTCAAGTTCACCGGTCTGCAGATACATCAGTGTTTTGAGCCAAACACTTAACTTTGGAGAGGAAGCACGTCCGTCATCAACCTTCGTAGTGTGGATTCTGTTCATGTCTCTGGTTTGTTTGCAGTAAACAGAAGGCCGACTGGTGAACCTCACCAACGAAAAAACAGGCGGAGAGACAAACATCACTGGCCAGGAAAGACATCCATGGAAGCAAACGTCCAGGGGCCTGAGAACAGAAGGCACATTGCACTTTGGGCTTCCACAGCACTCCTGTCTGAACCTCACGCTGCTCGGAAAGCAACACATTTTAAAGAACTGAGCCAGTTTAGTCTCTAGTGGTTGTAACAAGCTAACGTTTAACCCCAAAGATTTTATTTATGTATAATTACGTGGCATCATTTGGAATTTATACACATTAAAGGGCAGACGGGTGAATAATCTAAACCAGAACAATGTCTGGGGACATTTCTTATCGCACAGACACACAGAAGGGATGCTTTGTGGACATCTGAGTGGCGGCTGTGGATGCATGTTTAAGCTCAGCAACCAAACCACAAAAGTGCATAAAGCACATTGTACGATGCAGAAATATAAAATAAAATAAAAACTACTAAATTTGTAACAGCAGCAACAGCTTTACAAACTAAGGCACCGGCGTTGCAGGACGACAAACGTTGCATTTCAATAAGCAGGTTCTTTGATTGAAACAACAACGAGATGTTTTCTAAAGATATTCTGTATTTGAAAGCAGATATTTCAGTTTGTGTTAGCCCATAAGCTTCATTTGACAAACTATTCAAAACATCAGAAATGCACTTCAGTGGTTGGTTAAGCTCGCTTGAAAAACAGCCTCCAGCCAACAGAAATGTCACGTCTGTGTGGTTTGTTCTCACTTTCCATGAACACTAACACTTGGATCAGAGCATTTAACAGTCACTCATTTAATGTACATTCTCCAAGTGCTGCGCTGAACAAAGTGTTATTAAAGCTCCTCAACAAACAGTAATTCTTCTCCAGCACATCTTCAGACGTCTCAGGCTTTGTATTCAATTAGAAGGTTTAACCATTTTGGCGAACTGGAATACAAATGGTTTTTTTAAGTATCACAAACACGTCCTTAAACACTACTGCGGCGTGGTAAATACTGACACAATCGTTGTTAGTTATACAGCCCAGGTTGGAAACACTGAGTGGACAAGCATCCACCTGGACTAGTTAATCCTGACCTGTGGTAGAAACTATTTTTGGTCCATTTCAGTTATTTAACCACATAACTGTGTTTAAGTTTGAGTTTCTGCAGGGAGGGCTTTACCTGGAGGCTCCCCGACAGCTCACCTGGTAGAGTGCGTACCGCATACTAAGTCCTTCCTGTCTCTCGCCACTATCTAATAAAGACAAAGAATATCTTTAAAAAACAACCTAACAATACCGGTAAAGCCCTGTAGAAGAGGACATCTGCCACTCAACCAGGAAGTTACTGTCAAAACAACCCTGCAAACAGCCATATGTGTGTGTATGTGGTACATTGGTCTGTGGGTGCTGTGTTTGTCTGTGCTAACAGGTAGCTAATTTTTCCCGGAGTGATCGTATTTTATCGTTATAAAATCTAGCTGGCGGGCAAGAACGCAAGAAACGTGTAGTTTACAGCCAGAAAATCCCTAAAATCCTCATTCAGTGTGACACGTATCCATCTCTGCATGCTGAACAGGCAGGAGACGCTCAGCCACCTGCTGCTCTGCTGGGCATGCTCTTTGTATTGTGTAGGACTGCTCTTCATTTATAAGCAGGGGAGTGAAAACACCGCAACAGCTCATCTTTCTGCAGCAGGGGGAGGAAGTAACGTGAAGTCGGCCGCTGTAGCACTTGTAGAGGTCGATCCTTGCACCGCACAGGACTGGATGAGAAGGAACTGCGTGCACCAGCCAAACTGCAGTTTATATCCCTCACTATTTACAAATGAGTAATGCAGACGTACGAGGTACATTTTACTCACACAGGTGTCATTCAAGGCAAAAATAACTTTTGCGATCAGTCTGTGCCAGCTCAGTTGCATAACTTGATGATGTCACATCTCAGCAATGTGGTTGTTGGATTCGGCAGAAGAAGTGCTCTGATTTCCAAGTACAAACCGACCAAGACAACAGGGAGTCACATACACTGAAAGTGTCGGTTAAAGTAGACACGTGGAAATCTGTAGTGATCATGTAGATGATGTAGGACATAGGGTCCAAAGCAGTAAAGGGAACTGAAGTGCCTGACCAGCATTAAGGAGCACTAGGCATTTCTGTACGAATCACTCTAGTGGAGCAGCAGAGATGCACAGGTTGTTTAAGGCACAGGAGACTTGCACAATCTTATCAAAGGTTGAGAGGTTGGAGGTTCGCTCGGAGGCCGTGGTGAAGGGGCTCTCGACGGGGCCCGTGAGCATGGCGTACCTCTGCTTCACCATGGAGATCACCCTCTCCACGTGCCTCTGCACACTCAGCGTCTCCGAGGAAGCAGCAGCCAGCGACGAGCCCTCCGAGCCGCCGTACGCCTCTCCCTGGTAGCCGCTAGCAGTTTTAAACAGGGCTCCACGGGCGGCCACAGAATCTGCGATGTCAAGGTCGCGACTCGCCAACACGACGTCCCCCGGAAGAAGCTTGCACAGGAACCCGCAGCCCTCAGCCAGGCTTTTGTCACTGACGTTTCCCAGCACGCCTCTGGAGACGAAGGTGACAACGCCTTGCGGAGCCACACCTATCAGATACTTTAACACATTGTAACTTGTCCCCACCCTCTGGATGCTCGGCACCATCCTCTGCTGCTGCTGGTTGCCCCGGGAAACCGGCTCCTCAAAAGGCACCATGAAACAGTCTATGATGACGGCGCAGTCGGGGTGGGAGGCGCGCAGGGCTGCGGGCAGGTTTTTCCGCAGCTCGGCTCTAGAGGGCCAGAAGACGGCTGTGGGCACCAGAGTGGAGGACATGATGTTGACCATCTGGTGCACTGTTCTGGTTACCGTGCCGACCTTCACGCCAAAGCGGTAAGCCAGGTCTTGGTTGCGGAGGTCCAGGCGGAGTCGCATCAGTGTCAGGAGCAGCTGCTGGAACTTGGAGAGCTTCATGTTTTTCATCCCATCCATGTGAGGCGCCAGCAGCCACATGACCGTCTCTAGGACAAAGTAGTTGGGTAAACCAGTGTAAAACTTTACTTTCTCTGCATCGTTCCTCAAGGAGTTCTCAGAGAGGGACATTTTCTCCACAGACTCCCTGAGGGCCTGGTTCTCCCTCTTCAGGGCTTTCAGGATGTCGTCAAAGTTAACATGTGCATCGGACGTCTGAGAGAACTTTCCCTTCTTGCTGTCACTCACAGATTCGTCGTCATCGTCTTCATCAGTGCTGAGGGAAGAGGACCCACTTTCCTCCACAATGGGCGCCTGCTGCCTCTCCTCGGGATGCTCTCCCGGGCCCCGCTCCCCCACCGCAGACCTGCCCTGGCCCTGCAGGAACAACAAGGCGTTGGCCGCCTCCACGCGTGCTTCCTGCTTGTCCAGGACCTCCAAGGCTCCGGGCTCCTTCATCTCTGGGGATAAGTGAGCTGTCGTGAACACAGAGGGAACATAATCTGGAGAACGCGGATTCTTCACCTGTTTACCTGCATGTGGAAAAAGATGAAGTAAATGGAGAGGTGGTAAAAAAATCTAATCAAAACAAACACAGCATCATGGGTTGCTCTCAACAGTCTGGTCAGTAGAGTCGGAGGACAAAGTGTAGTGGGCGAGCAGCCATGTTTGTTCACCGCCTGAGCTGCTACACTGTCCCACCCAAAAAGAGCAAAGTGAGCAGTTTGATAACAGCGGAAACAGCAACTGATTTTATGGGATTAGGATCTGTGTAACCAGGTTTCTTTTGGGGGCCTGTTGTGATGGACAACTGTAGCTCCCTCCAGTTATGAACAGTTACTAAACACAAGTGTGACAAACAAAATCTGAACAGTATATTGTTTAAGCATGTGGTAGTATCATATCACCACAGGACCAAAGTGTTACAGTAACTTTATCTGATGATGACTTTACGGTCTCTTGTCCCAGTGACGTGAAAACCAACAATTGTCACGAGATTTAATCAAATGCATGTAGCTTTTGAAATAAACTAAGTTTAAGTTTGATTATCAATTAATCATCATGTTCAAAGCCCCACAATTGCAAATAGTTTCGGGTTCCTATTAAATATATTAAAACTGATTTACTTGGTTTGTAGTTGAAAGTCAAAGTCATTAATTATTATTTTAAGACGTCAATTTTGTCCCGATAATTCAAGAAATAACTGCTGGCTAATAAAAAGAATAAATTAATGTACAATTAACATAACTTTAGTTATAAAAATGTACTACATTGACGCCTAAATCAAGTGTAGCCTATTCGTTGTAAATGCGCCAAATATGACACCTTACCTACTATAAATCATAAATCTCTAGAAATAACAATGCATTTTGAACCAGTTGGATTTAACCTCGTGGAATTCCAGCAACATGAATCTGTCACAGAACAAACCAAACAGCAGGATGTTTCTGTTTCCACGCTCATACCTGAGATGAAGTGAGTACTACACAGCCGACTGCCGTCGTTCGGCACCCAGCCCTCGCGGTTCACAGCAGCTATCCAGCGCTGCTTCCTCTCGGGGTCCCGGGGGAAACGGTAGAACGATAAGGTGGTGCCTGGTGTCCTTCTGTTCCTGCAGCCTGCCACCACACATGTGTGAACCATAGTAAGGCCACGGAGAAAGCGTGGAGGTGTGCGCTGCTATTTGTTGGGTGTTTTGACTCCCAAAATGGCGGCCGAGCAGAGGGTGAAAAAAACCCTGTAGCACCGTCATCAACGGTCGTTTACATTCAGCGATCTAATTGGACCATCAGGGGCAACGTCACTGAAATGCGACCCTAGCTCGAGCGGTACCGCAACAACAGCGGCCTGAAATGATAGTAAATCAATCCAAATATCTTGGAAACACGAACATATGTTAAGTATATGTGGTTTCAGGAGTTGAATAAGAGAAACTAAAGAATAAAAAACAACAAAAAGTCGCTATCGCTACTCTAACAGCCAAAAACCGTTAGCGTAGCGGTTAACTAGCTAGCTTAACGCATACGTTTAGTAAACAAACGTAAGCGGGATGCAGCTAGTCGCTGACGTTATCCTGGTTACCCCGACATTTAACCACATTTGTAAACCAGCAGTGAAAGAAGGGTTGTCGAAAATGTCACCGTGGACACAAGGACACAACACGAGCACATTGTCTCAGCTTTCGTTCACAGCAGATCAACCACGACTCTGGTCATTTGGAGCGGGTTCTGAATTGACACCGAGTGGGTTTACAAAACTGGCATAGAAGTCCAAACTGAAGCAGTTGACAAAATAATCCAGGGTAGGTAAAATTTCTTAATATGCTGCACTATTAATAGTCTTTTAGAAAGCACAATTCCATATTATGTGCAGTAATATTTTCTTATGATTTTATTATATACAGGTCAGTTGAAAAACAGAATAAAGTCACAGAAGTGCAAGTTATTGACTAGCAATGCATCAGAACCATTTACAAATGGTTCAGTCTGAAGATAAAAGCTACCAGGCCTGCTTCCTCTGGTAAAGTTAATTGGTCAGGATTCCTCTTGAAGTATTCTTTCTTTTGACTGGTAGAAGCATTGAGACAGCCAGAGATGAGCATCTCTGTAACTTACAGATGGATGTACAAAGCTGGTGTTTGAGTCTAGATGAGACTAGTTGTAAAGTATCCAAGCAGCCTTTAGTTGTGTGTGCTCAGTTTGTACACAGAGTTGTTCCTGGCTCCTCCCACGTGCTGCAGCCGCTGGAGTTCGGTGAGACAGAGAATGTATATGGGGGTCCTGGCTCCAACATTGGTAACCCTCCTCAGCTCCTCCATCTGAAGCTCTGCCTTTTCTCCTGCAGAGGGCACCATACAACAACAATAACAACAACAAAACAATACATGCATAAGACAGCTGCTTAGTCCAAAACGTGCTCTTAATAGTTCAGTTCAGTTTATTTAAAAGTACTTTTTATTTATATGATGGTTTGCTAGTGTAACTATAAATAAAACGAAAAAACTAACAACTATAATGTAGATATTTAGACATTATCTTCATGTATTAACCTTGATTGTTGAGTGTCCTGTAGCACTGACCTCCACACTCTGCTGTGAATGTGTTGATGTTGTGGATCGCCTGGTTGAGGCTGGACAGACTCATCTGTCTCAGGTAGCTGGGTAAACTCTGGAACTCGTCCTCCGACACCACAGACAGACTGGGAGCTCTGGGAAGAGGATAGAGGAAGAGGACAGGCAAGAACGATATCAGGACCGCATAAATAAAGCTACGAGATGGAAGGAATTAAAACATCCATCATGATTAGAAACAGGACAGAAAACTAAACACCTCAAAACCCCAAATCTACTGCAAGTACACAGCAGCAGTCTGATCTTATCTGATCTGCAACTTCAGTAGGAAGATTCTGTTAATAAAAACATTGTTAGTGAAGCATTCCTTCAACGTGGATCAGTCCGCTGTAAGAGGTAAGTTACTTCACCTGTTCTTTTCTTTTTCTGACTGGACACGTGGGCGCACAACCGCCACGGCAGTCGTCTTCTCCTGAGCCTGCGACAAAAGCTACAAAATAAAAGAGAAATCATAAGTGAAAAGAAATAAAGCACACAAGTAGAGTTCAGCAGAAAGGTTGAATCTTACATATTAAACATTTGGTTTTAACTAATTTCAAACTAATTTAAAGTCTGTTCTATGACTCAAGGTTTTTTGGAAGGCAGGGAAATGAATCTCAATCTAAAAATGTAAAGAAAGGCACAGAACATTGTCAGCAATACACAATGTCTGTAGTTCGGTGTGTAGACTAAACCAGACGTACTTTACAGATATCCTGGGTAACAGAGCTGAGGTCCGGCATCTCTGGGGTGCTGGGCTCGTCGTAGTCCATCCTGATGCGAGGCGTCCCTAAACTGAACTCCTGGGTGGGTCCGTCCAGCTCCAGACCGCCGACAGTGAGCTCGCTGGTCACCTTTTCATGCTCACTAGTCTTCTTCTGCATTTTTGCATTTCTCTGGAGGTAAACAAGTCAAAATGGAAGTCAACATTAGACAAAGAGGCTCAAGTTTCTTTTAATATCAAGTCTGTTTAAGTGAAAGCAAACATTGCATTCATGTGCCCCTATGACCGACTGGTGTGGAACAGTTTGTCAGTAAAATACAGCATATTGATCAAACATGGCAACACTATCATTGAAAATACAGATTGTGGATTTTATCAATTTGCTATTTTTGTTATAATTTGCAGTTTTATCTTAGTCATTTACAAGCTTTATGTGAAACTGATTCAGTTTCTTTCAGAGATTATTTTGTCCTGTCAGGGCTTTATCTTCCTCTACATAATGTATTATACTGACTGTTTTGCACTATAACGAGTTACCATCATTATCAGGTACCTTTCCACTGAATGGAGTAAAAACATTCTCAATTCACAGTGAAAACAAATAACTAAAAAAGACTTTCATTAAAATGAAATATTGTATTTGTATTGAGCCACATTGAACCACAACCAGCCAGTGACTTGTCAGGCTGTGAGGTGAGAAATCTCCACAACCTTCAAACCAAGTGGCTGGGAATGTTTGGCTATGATCACATGGCCATTTCAGTTTGACTAATCTTTCAAAATAAAAGAGTGTGGTAAATGTTTGGATGCAGCAGTCAGTCCGAAGATAAACTAAAAAATAAATAAAATAAATGATAAAATAAAATGGTCTTACATTTAGTAAAGAGTTTCCCAAAACAGACGCCAGGTTCGGCATCTCTGGCATGTGCACGACTACAGCAGCGATCGAGCTCTTGCTGCACTTCCAGGTGCGTTTGGAGCCAGTTGCTCCGTTACGAGGAGGCGTCGGACGGTCGAAGGTTTGGCCATCATCATCATCATCATCATCATCATCAGCTTGCACGTCGATGGCCTCTGGATGCCCTGCAGTCTGCGAACACATGCACAATACAAAGTCTAAGCTGAAATTTTCATCTTCTGCGAGTCTCCATGATTTATTTTCATCACATTTCTTTTGGATAAACCAGATTTGAAAAGACACCAGGATGAAAGAGATGTAAAAAAAGACCATAATCAATTAAGACTCATTTTTTGCACATTTTGGGGACTGACCAGTCGGTTCATGTATGGGGTTTGAAACGCTGGGAGCTCAGGGGTGGTAGGCAGGTCTCCGGGGCAACCAGGGGATTGTGGGTCACCATTGCCTGGAGCAGGCAGGAAGCAGTGGTTTGTCTTTTTGATCTTGAACCCCGGGGTGCAGAACACAGGTGGCTCTGGGGACTTCAAGTGGTTTGCTGAAGGCAATAAGAATGTGGTATAAGGGGAAGACAAAGGGGTTTCATTTCAGTGCTTTCTAATGTCTTTACAAGGAGGATGGTACATTTAAAACCTTACCCACTATTTGTGACTGTTTAAACCTTTTATTTAATGAAAAAGAATTTGGAGAAAAAATTCTTAATATTTCTCAGTGTAACGTACTGAAAAAAGTATTCTTTTGGTACTAAAACTAAGGTATTGTATTGGCACTAGTATTGAAATATTACAAATGATGCGTAGCCGTAGTTGTGGAGGTGTTTAGAGAAGGCATAAGAGAAGTAAGAGCTAAGGAGAATGTTAAGGATGAGACGAAGGGCAGTTAAAGATGGTAGATGAGGCAGTGCAGGAGAGGAGGAAGCTCTTACAGTTATACCTTTTGTAGGCAACCTCTCCAGTAGAGAGTTCACTGGTGGTGCAGGTTTGTCTTGAGGCGGTCTGTTAAAGAAGAGGACATAAAGCAGAAATGAGCAGCAATTATAGGACTTGCTGCAAAACCTGCACAAGTAGAGGTCAATGAAGGTTACGATTATGTAACGCACGTTATGTTCTACCTTTGGGGCTTTTCAACGTTCTTCCAAAACAGATCCATAGTGAAGTCGTTGTTCAGACACATGGTGTGCTCAGAGATGCCAAAGTCATGCATCTGAGGTGTCTGTAGCTCGTCGTCATCCATCCGCAGGGCACATTTAGGAGTTAAGGGCATGGGGGGCGGTGCAGGCGTGTTGTCTGAGGGGTGGGGGAGAATCATCTCAGGCATAGGGGGCACTTCAGAGGACCACTCCGCCCCCGCAAGATTTCTCTTCAGCTGCATCTCAGACAGCCCGAAGTCAGAGAGCTGCGGGGTGCGCAGCACGTCGATGACGAGCGGCCGACCCCCTTTCAGACACGATGACGAGGGATCAACTCCAGCCTCCTCCTGGCTTCCCTCTTCTTCTGTTGACTGGATGTCATTCTCATCTGCTCCTTCACCGTCAGCCTCCAACTTCTGACCTTTGGCCTCTGTGTCACAGAAAGGGACAATGAAAACACATTTTAAGTGAATCTTGTTTCCTTTAATTACGAACAGTAGACCAAATAACTTCAACACCAGTACATCATCTGTAAATATCATTGTTATTCACACACCTAATTACTTTCTAAACATGCAAATCATGTTTGACTCACAGACTGAGCTACAGGCATCACTTACTGGTTGGTGTATGGGCGTCTCGGGGTGCTTGGTAACCGTATTTTACCCAGTGTCCTTTCAGTGTCTGGATGTCCTTAGTGACCTTGTGCTCCATCACTCTGCAGGCCTTAATGAAGCTGCTCACCTCATTCTCATGTCCTTTCTGCTGAGCCAACTGTTCCTGGATCTGCCCCTGCATGAGGACAGACCAGAGTCTGTCAGTACATGCCTTTCAAAAGTTTCCAGGCCCACAGATTTGTGGTAATATTCTTCACAAATGAATATTATGGTATTATGTTATAAAGAGCGTGTTAGAAACAGGCTGAATAGCATTCTTTATTATGCGTAATGAGGAAATGATTCAATCTTCACATTATTTGCTGCCACTTGCGCAACTAACAATGCATTTTGCTGATAATGATAATTATAGAAGTGTCAGTTAAACCGTTTGGTAGCGTTCGCTCAAATGTTTATATCTATATTGCAAGGCTACTGGGTTTAATACTGCTTTCACTCTCACGCCAAACTCCATTTAAAATCTTCGAGTTTTCTGTCTCATAAGATTAGACGCACGCATCTTGACCCCTGAACTTTTCGCAGACGTCAGGGTCTTCTGGTAAAGGCTGCAGGTAGCTAGAAAAACTGTTAATTTTGATTAAAATGTCAGCGTTGACCGTTTAATTCCACCAACGGACGGCCATTGAAATCACGTTACAAACCAAACTTAAGTAACTTTAACATAATAAACACTGTAGCGTTTCGTGTTTTCGATCAAGTGGCTGCTGGGAATGTGAGAAATAAAAAAGTATCACGTTTTATTATGTCGATAAAAGACGCTACATTAAAATATTAGAATAAACAGGGTTTGGTGCGTAGTTTTTCCATCACTGTACCTTCATGTTCCTGACGTCGCCGTTCAGTTCGTGATATGCTCGCATCGCTTTCGCTGCGGTTTCTGAAATCAGAAGAAACTCGTAAAGTGAAAACTAGCTAAATGATTTCTACGGGCTTTACGAGGGCTGTCGGAGTGTCACTCACCGCTGTCACCGTCGTTGTGGCGGTTTTCAAAGGTTTGCTGCAGCTCGGCAGTTTCTGTTTCCAGAGTCACCGCCAGCCTCCTCAGCTTGGTAAAGAACCACTCCGTCGGGTTCATTTTCAGATATTAGTCTAAATTACAAATTAAAAAATGCATTCAAGCTATTTCAAACACAACTCTTACAATGCCACCGCCGAAGTTTGTTTACCTTCTCTGCTCTGGCAGAAAAAACTTTTTGATTTTGGCGCCTTTTCCGGTTTTAAGCGGAAGTGTCTTCTTCTTCGTGGGTTTCATGCACTCAGTCGACAAGGGTTACATTGGCGCCCCCTATGTGGACAATTGGGATTTTCCTCTTCACAAAACAGCAGTAACGTTTCATACAACGTGCTAAACGTGCTTTCTTTTTTAAATTATATATCTTTTATGATCTTCTGTGGATACTTTAAAAGAGACATCCACATTGAGCATCTTGGTATGCATTACTGGGGGTGTTTGCAAATAATCACAATTGAGTGTTTGTATAATTTAATGAAATCTGAAAGGGGCTCTATTATTGGCAAATATAAATTAAATTGCAATATTTTCAACCAGGTTTAATGGGTTCGATTTGGGTGTGCTTTCAAATGCCAGATGTTCACAAGGAAGAAGAATGTGCAGAGTACAAAGGCAATTTTTCTATTTGTTTGTTGTCTACATCCAAATCCCTACAGATCACATGAATCATTCTCCCATAGTTGATCATCCTCTCAAGTTCAGAGAGAGCTGTGGGTGGAGAACTCTTATCAGATAAACTGGTTGTTCAGGAGAGTGTATAAATATTGGACAAACTGTGAAGGTCAGAACAAACCTGCACACTGAACAACCGAGGTAAATTTGTAAAAGAACCCAACAGGATTCAAGTTTAGTCTGCTAAATGGGCTATCAAAGCAGTGAATAGATTTAGTCGAATTTCAATCATCTCTAAATAATGGCAAAATGATCAAGAATGTGGGGTTAACTGTTCACTTTCTCCATTTGTCAGAACACAGCTCTGCAGCCATGGCGATGTTTGGAAAGGTTTTGGAGCCAGTGGGCTACATGCAAACTGTGAGGTGAGTTTGTACAAGTGCATCTGAATATTTAATAGTCTGCCTAAAATAAAACAACACATCTTTCAAATACATTTCCCTTCTATATGCAGAGCCCCGTCTGCCTAAATTGCTGTATGTGAAAGATTTTTACAAAGTGAATCAGGAGTGTATGTGGGTCTGTGTGTATGGTACTCAGGGTCCTGGTCCAGGGCATATGCTCCTATCTGGGCGGCAGCGGTGAGGCAGGTGAGATTGAGGTAGCCAAGAAGAACCTGGACCACATCGATCAGGAGCTGGGAGCATCGGGTCATGGCCTGCTGAACGACAAGGAGGTCCAGGAGCTGGAGGACGACCTGGCAGTAGTCTACTACCAGCTGGGCACAGCAGTGAGGACACGGTTCCTTGATCTCATACATGCAGTTGTACTTAGAAGAGCCGACCTGTCTGTGTATTTTGGACGGTAGCTTAATAATATCAGCGGAGAAAGTGGTGTGAAATCTAAAAAAAAGGAGGATTTGAGTGTTTTATTGTGAAGGTTAGGAGAGGGCGAGGCAGCTTTCCCAAGGTCCCCACAGTGCTGCCAGAGTTATAGAATGATTTGCAGGTATACGGTGCCATGTGGGCTTTTGTATCAGAGTTGAAATGATCAATCATTTAAGTTACTGCCTGAGATGAGAGTCTCCTTGAACAGCCTTGAGATGGACTTTCTTAAACACAAAGGGTAAAGGATTTGGTAGCAGTGATTGAATTAATGCCGAGCAGTGTCCTGTGACCTTCTGAAGGGCTAATAGATGGACAGATGAGAGGAAAGAAGGCGTGGCTCGTTTAACCACGGCACTAGATTTGGTAGTTTTATAAATACAGTCAAGAGGCGCTCTGCCAGATTTCCTCAACTGATGTGTGGCTGACTGAACTCATCATGCCAAGCGTATTATTGTGACCAGGTGTATTGTAACAGGCTATTTTAAAACGTTCATAGGAACTGCGATTCTTTAAAGGTTTATTTCTACAGATCCCTTAATTGGGAAAAAGAAGAATAACCAGTGCCCATTTCAATGTAGGTTACTTCTGGAGTGAGAATATGAAAAAAAACTCTTCATCAGCAAGAAATGGCTGAATGTAAGTGTAAACAAGCTGAAATTCATGAAAAAGCTGCAACAGCAGGGTGGAGGATTAAATTCTCAAGTTACGGTCTTTTTCAGGTCCTTGTTGTTTGATATAGGATGAAATTACATCACGGCAAATAGGTAGAAAACCATCAAATGAACCCAAATCTTGATTTTATGTTGTATTATTGACATTTCATAAAAAAAACTAACACCTCATTTGAGTAGTGCATCAATAGCAGTGTTAGTAAAACTTGAAAAAAAAGGTATATTTCTGTCACAAAGAGACACAAAACAGCCCAAAATAGACTAAGCCTGTGTTGTTTGTAGTCATTTTGTGTCTCTTTCAGTCTGGGTGTCTTGCTCTTATGTAAGAGGGGTGGGGGGGGGGGTTATATGTCTGTGTCCAGGGGACATTGTTCTGTTCATATTCTGTCCATGACTATAGGATATTTGGAGTTACGAATAGCAGCTATTTACTGATGTTATTTAACATAAGAATATTTAACTTGGCATTGATTTATACAGTTTATTATTGCCAAGAACCAGGGCTTGAAATTTGAGTCTTGACACATTTTTACTTATTTAAAATGTGCCTCTATTTTGTGAAGCTGTGCCCCATTTAAAAGCTATTTAACCCGCCCCCCCTCGACCCCTTGATCTTAAGAGGAAATTCTCTGACCCATGCTTGTTTCAGGTGAGGGCCCACTCCGACTTCACCAAGAAGGAGACGGAGGTGTTCCTGCAGTACGTGCAGGACTACCGGCTGGAGAGGCAGCTGACAGCTCTCTACAACCGCATGATGGGAGTGTCGGCGCTGACCGAACAGCCAACGCTGCTGGAGGAGCTCATACTGAGCCGCAAGCCCAAACGCTGGGAGCTGAGGGAGTTCTGTGTCAAGGTTGGTGAAGGTGCAGGACGCAATGTGGAGAGGTGGGGGGATAAAGTGAACACACAAAGACCCCCGGATCTTTGTGTGTTCAGCTCCTCTCCCTGGAGGCCTCATTAAAGTCGTTATACGGAAGCACGCACCCCTGCTCAACTACAGCAGGAGGATGTCTGAGGTGACACTGCAATCTAACATCCTCTGGGGCGCGCACACACTCACACTCACACACACACACAAAGTCAGAGGAAGAAAGATGATGAATATGGGCACAAACAATTGGAACTGAAGTGCACGTGATCTGTCATCAATATACTTTCTTCATTACAGCAGATGCAAGAATTAAGACGCTGTATTGGATGGCATTTTATATTATGAAATCAAATAATGCAAATACATGCAATCTTCCTGATGACAAGTTTATAAGAAAGAAAAAAAAACACAGCTGTACAGGATTAAAAATTCAGTTTCCAGACCAAAAAGATAAATTTGACAGAAAAACATGGAGCTCCTGTGGGGAATGAAGCATGCTACATCCATCTTCTTGGTATGGAAATAAACGGAATATTTAATTTAGCAGAGCTGTGACCTTCTGTTGTCTTTCTTGTGAGCTGAGTTGGCAAATTCCCATTTGCCTACACTGTTGGTACGGGAACAAACGATTTTTTTAATCCACTGAAAGGAGCAACAACAGAGAGTTGCAATGGCAGAGCTGCTCATGCTTTAAACTTGAAATTAAAATACAGTCCTCTGTGTGAAACATCATTGTGATGTTGCAAGTCTGAGACCCACAAAAGCCACATATTTCCCTTGTTGCACAAGGTCAAATGGAGGTTTCTCCAATTTCTTATGTGAAAAAAGAACCACAAATGGCCGGATGGCCACTGTTTAAAATGAAGTCATGTGTCCATTAGTCCACATGTCCGAGTACCCTTTAGCAAGAAACACAGACACTGTGAGAAGAAAGTGACCTTAATAGCCACTGCGGCAGTCACAGGCTTGTTCGTTATGTAAAAGTTTTTATATAATTACCATATTTGCGGGCATGCGCTTGGTTGAACCTGCCTTCATCCCATATCACACTCTTTATGCAAGATCGTTTTAAGGGCAGTGTAAAGAACTCTCTAAGCTGTTTTCCATTCAACACAGCTGCTATAAGGTTTACATCCTAGAAACTCAAATCAGTCCACTTGTCAAGAGGCTTTAGGGCATGAGGGAGCCAGCCTCAATGGATTAGTGTTAATGCTGAAGCCATTTTTGCTTGAAATTGCTGCTGAAGGGGTGACTTGTTTGTGCCGTGCTCCTTTCAAGGATTTGTTTGCGCTACAGCCTCATTTGAATAAATGCACTGAGAAGTATGAAAGCAGAGAGATTTGCAATGAGGCGCAAAAGTGCTAAGTTTGCCCTCAGTGTGCAGTCATAGTGAATCATAGTGAAATTATCCAATGAACAATTTGATACAGCCAAGGTAACTTTATCCTGAGTAATGAGCTGAGAAACCTACAGTACACAGCAGTAGCTTTTGCTTTGAGAGAAGGGCAACATGTCGGAGTAGCTAGTAATCAAAGTCACCGCTGTCAATCATGTGTCCAGACTGGAGAGCCCGACATTGTTAAGCAAAGGAACCACAGCTATGTTTCTTTAACCTTGAAGAACTTATCGTGATCAAACATGTTGTAGCTGATAAGTTTATGTGTCATGCTGGGCTTTTCTCTCCCGCCGGCACGAGAACACAGGCCGACGTTGTTTTTGTGAATCAGACGAAATCCACATACGATACAATAAAAATTACAAACCTAGAATAACTCTGCAGCTAAAATCTTCTGTAACAGTGACAGGCTCAGTGCGTGAACCTCGGATAACCTCGCATAGCTCTCTGTCTTTACAAAGAGTTTGTGACATCTGGGTGGTTTATTTTGAGGACAGTCTCACAGGGCCAAGTGTTCATTTCAGTTTAAGAGAAGCAGCCTCGCCTCTGCTGTAGCCACGAGACTTGGAATCACTTTTAAGTTCAGTGTAGTCGACAAAAATCCCACATGAGTTGGAGAAAGGACAATAAAGTGTCATAAACAACTCATTAAAGCTGCGCTAGGTATGATTTTGATGTAAACTACCCTGTTTTATCAGCTCTTAATTGGTGTCTCATTAAGATGCAAAACAGCAGTGAGCACGTTTGTTCAGAGAAAGCTGGTCTCAACATTAGATGTTAGTAGATGCTGTCTTCTCCTTGATGTTTTTAGCACAAACTATCAGAGTAGCTGGCTTGGTACACACATGTGTGTAGTTTGCTTATGTTATATGATAAAGTGATGTAAATTGGCCATCATTTCCAATCCAGCAACATCAGTTTGGTTCCATAGTTCCTGCCTCCCCAAAAAGTGCCAACATTGTACTTTCTAATGGCCTGGGAACTATCAGACTGTTGAGTGTGGGTGAATGTCACTGAATGAACAAACCCATGTCATAGTACTGCTGCAACCTGCATACAGCATGGGAAAGAAGAAGAGAAATGCATGTTAACTTTATTAGCTACTTGTTTCAGCATGGTTAGCTACGTACAAAAGCAGAACAACAACGCACCAAAAACACTTAACAGGTCGTCGCTACTTTGTACACAGGAATCAGTATCAAGACCTGCAACACAAATGATAAAAACACAATGACTTGGTTGTGTTGCATGAAAAAAATGCACATTTTCTATGGTTCTTCAGATGTTGTCAAAATGCAAAAGATAGTGTGCTAATGGGACTTGTACTTGCTTAGGCTCCTAAGTGTACTTGGAACATTTATTTACTTTATGGCAAGCAGTTTGAAAAGTCGCGAAGCTCAGCCTTAATTTTACCAGATGCTATCTAAATAGCATTCATGTGGGACCACCACCCATCTGGTACTCCCTGCAGGGCAAAACATGCTCTAAACTATTTTAGACCACTGTTTGAAAGCTCTCACTTTCTTCTTTTCCTCCTCTTACTCTCAACAGGTAAACTTTGTCCTGGGCACCGGTCTGCTGTGCCTCTTCACGCAGGCTTCTCTGACAGGCAGAGACCAGGCTCTGTTGATGAAGACCTGGTCTGACCGCATGGGTGCCCTCTACAGGAAGATGAAGAACACAGGAGGCCGCTGCTTAGGCTACTTTCTGGAGCAGGCGCAGGAGGACGTACGGCAGAAGCTCCACGAGGCCGTGCAGAACCGCGCACCTCCTGAAGAGGCGGCAGCGGGCATCCTGAAGGTCCTGGAGAAGAACTACGATTGGATGCGCTGGGCGGTGATGCTCCACCCTGCTGTGGGACCCATGGATGATGAGAAGGAAGAGGAGACGCTGGAAGAAAAGCAAGATGATGAAAAGGAAGATGTGCCCGCAGAACAGCAGCCCAACAATTTCCTTTTTGTGGAGTCTGCAGCACCAATCCCCCATGTGGTGGCGTGCTACCGCGACACACCCACCTCGCTGGACAAGAGTCGCATCCACCAGCTCATCGTGGACCTGGAGTGGAAGATCCCCAACCCGCCACCTGAGGTGTACGCTTCCATCGAGGAAGACCCGGGCAAGGCGCGGCGTTACCTGGCCTCACGCATGCTGAAGAAGCTGCAGGAGGGGCTGGGATCTGGTGTGGCCATCCACGTGGTGCCAGGCAGGATGGAGATGAGGTGCAACTTCCCTGCAGCCTCCTACTACCTCTACGAGTACAAACACCGGCTGGCCTCGGGCACCGTGTGCGTGTTTGGATGAAAGAGAAAGGGGGAGGAAACACCCTGCTGTTCACATACACAGATGTTTCATAATCATATTACAGTTCTGGCTTTATTATTGTTGCTTTCACAGTGACATTAACATGTCTTGTGTAATATTACTTCCCAATAAATGTCATTTGTCATACAGGAATTTTTTTATTTATTCCCTTAAACCAAAATTCCAGTTTATTACGACTTGGGTCTTATCTAATCCGTCCGCAGAGAACTGTGCTCCAGGGATGGAAGCGTGGGTCAGCTGGTTCAAACTAAAGGTGAGTGCACCTGAAATGCTGCTAATAATCCTTCATAGTACCAGTTTGTTGTTTGACTGCTCGTGGTTCTTGCACAGACTTACTTTCATTTTAGATCTGTGTTCCCAGATCTCAGCAATGAACTTGGTGAGCACAATATTGTTTCAACTGATAGGAATGACGGCCAAAACATCTCAAATAAAGCCCAAGTTGTATGAAACCAGAATTTCCCTTTAAGGCTTGTTGACTATTTCATGTTTTGTCACTAAGATATCTGTTGACTTTTCAAACATCAATGCTAAATCGCAACATGAACATGGAAGCAGAGATCAAACGTTGGACCCGTCTTTACTGTTGAGGTCTTTGTTTATTGCTGAAAACTGAAGGATCAGAAGACACAATGAAAATATTAAATGCTCTAAAAATGTCCATCTGATCAATAAATAAGTGTGCAACTCGTGTCCGTATGAGAACCAGCCACAGTTTTGCTGTCCATCACATAATCACAACGTCCTGGACATATCTGTATCTCCCGTCCTTTGCATGAAGCAAAAAAGTCCAAGTGCTGTTTTTGGTCTTACACAAGTCCACCATCAGAGTTGAGCTGAACCATTTTTTCTAAGTCCTTTTTGACATCTGGAAAGCCCTCCAGCGTCTCGTGAAAGTCATCCCAGGACAGAGAGAAGCACTGGCAGTCGGTCAGTGCCTTCACTGTGGCCAGATGTTTGCCTTTGGTCAGCACGCATGTCTCTGTTGTACACACAGAGGGAACCACAAGAGCGTGGTTAATGAGGGAGTAAACCCTAATGATGGGGATGAGATCTGACAATTAATCCTAAATTAAATAACCAGACTTAGCTGAGTTGTTTCGGGAAGCCTGCTTAGCTCTAAACGCTGCTGAGGTTTGCTGCCAAAAAGATTAGGACCTGTTCCCACTTAAAGCCTGAGAATTAAATAAATCCCCCAAATTGGAAAAATTCACTTTGCTTTGACGGTGATTTGAAGGAAAAGCCTCCTGCTCACCTATGTAAACAAACACAAGCTTGCAGATGTGTTTGTGTGTGTGTGTGTGCGTGTGTGTGTGTGTGTGAAAACGCAATGAATGCTGAACAATGTAAAATGAAGTGGAACCACTAAACCTGCAAAAAATGTAAATCCAAACCCACCAGAATGAATCAGTCACTTCCATTTCACACAGTAATATTATCAATAAATCTAAATATCATTCATGTGGATTGTGTTTGTGTTTACCTGTTCCAGCCTACAAACAGCTTTTATATACAACAACTAATATTCAAATCACTTGTGCTTGTGGTTTATAGCAATGCAGAAATATCTATAATATCTCAAAGATCCCCCCCCCACCCCCCCCCCAGTGCAATAGAGGGGAATGGAAATTATTTTGTGGTGCATCACTTGTTCCTAGAAACATCATCTCTGTTCCTGTAGATAATCCACAGAACAAGCTGTCAGCTGCGTTCATAGGGACTGTTCCTCTGGTCACAGTGAGGTCTGTGAGCATAACTGAGAATAGAGTCTGGCATGAAGTGAGACAGCAGTATACAATGCTACTAATCCTGCAATACACAACCTTTGTCAACACCTCTCTGACAACAAAATCGATTTGGCAGCTCGGATTACAAATGTTAATTACAGTTATTACAGCTGATCTGTGGATTATAGACACTATTTTATGAAATAGATATTGCAGCTCCATTTTTTTTAAAGTCATGTTTCAATGCTTTGAGCGCCACAATTTAAATTCCATTCACCGTCACTGTATTGGGAGGAGGCAGAAAAAGGAGGTGGATATTTTCAAATCTGGACAAAAAACAAAAACTATCTGCATGTTCAGATACTGTTAGAGTGGACTTACCCTTTACAAGTATTTTCAAGTATGAATTTAACAACCCTGAACACACGTAGTGGTGAAAACAACAAAACTGCTGAGGAAGACCATGAGATGGGACTGAAAGCAGAAAATGCTACAAAGTGACAAGATTTAGTTTTTGTTTAGATTTTTTTGGCAAATTCATTGTTAAACCTCCAGTGATCTGATCCCTGAGTAACTAAATATTACTGTGACACTGCGTAATGCATGATGTACCTAAATGTGTGGAAGCGCAAACTGTGAAGACAACATAGCTTGTAGCACTCATTACATTATATAATACTTAATAATAATAATGTAATGTATAATAATACAGCATTGTTGTGTACTTATTGTACTGTAGCTTCAGGTAACACAGATGTTACTGAGAGACCTTTTCTGATTTCTATGAGCTGAGAATTGGATTGGTTTGTTGTTTTTCTGGAGCCATAAACAATCTACTTTCCAGCTAATTGGACTGAAAACTTGTTGTAAAACACATCCTGATACATTTGTGAAACTCCCTGATGTTCTTTCACTTCCTTCAAATTGTTAATAACCAGAGTAGCTGCTCACCTCCAAAAAAGTCTCCATCACAGAGTTCCCTCTCGTAGGAATCGGCCTCCATGAGGACCTGGCCGTGGTCGATGAAGAACATGCGGTCGCCCGGGACGTTTTGTCGGACGATGGCGTCTCCCTCGAGGAAAACCTCGTACTCCAGTTTGAGGAGGACAGCGTTGATAAAGTTTTCATCTCTGTTCTGAAACACCGGTACGTTTCTCAGCAGCCGGCTGCACATCACCATCAGGATTTGCTGAAAAACAAATACAAATATGAAGTTGCAAATATACGACCAAAAAGAAGAAAATATAAGAGAATTAATCAACAGAAAATAAATCAATAAGACGAACAAATACCCAGCGGTACCTCTTTGAGTGCTGAGGACACTGTGTCTATGACGTCCTTCTCCTGGAACCACTTCCCTCCGTAGCGAGCCTGGTAGTAGTTGTTGATACGAAGCTGCAGCTCTGGTGGGAGCTTCATGAAGGTCATGTAGTGCTCCAAACGGCTCATCTGTGGAAAATCACCATGTTTTCAGGATCCACTTCCCGTCACTTGATACGCAACACCAACCTTACAGTGCTAACATCTACTCGAGCTGCATGTTTAATCACATGTCGTAACTGCATAGTTTCACTTTCCACAACTGTGTCACTGTAAATGCTGGGTGTGAAGGGAATATTTGAATGTTGGCACTTAAAATGACAATTAATGATTCATATTTATATCTTATAGCATTACGGTCTGTCAGAAACACATTTTTGTTTTTAAAAGTCTTCTTTTTTAATCTTGAAATAAAGACTCTTGAAATAAAGGTTACGAAACATCCTGTCAACATCTACAATTACAGTAAGTAAATATTAAGTATGTTTTTTGTCTTCTACTCTAGCACTCTTGTTTGTTCATTTATATGGCTGAAATGTATTTAACTTTGATTAACTTAATTATTATCCTGAACTTATTTGTCCAAAACATTATGATTGATAATCAGGATCAATATTTGTAACAAAATATTTTGCATCATAGCGGCAACTGTGTTTTCAGATTATTTTAATAAATATTAAACAGTAAACAGTGGAATAAATATAGAACTAAGTGATGAAATATATGAATAAGAAATTAAACAATTAAATTGATCACATTAAAGCAACATAAAAATGCTAAATAATATAGAGCTTTATTTAAAACCAATGTCATAGTCAGTATATTTACTCACATCTGAGGTACTTTTACATTTCTTGATTATTTCCCTTTTATGCAACTTTGTTGTACTGTTTTTGTAGTTTGTGAAATCTTGAATGCAGCACTTTTACTTAATTGCAACTTTTACGTAAGTAAAGGTATTTTCTGAAGAGGGATAGTGTCACCCATGAGGACCTTGCTCTTGTACTCCTTGGCTGCTGGGTCGATGTTGGCGATCATGGTTGTAGCGTTGGCCACGAGGACGGTGTACATCAGACAGCCAGACACCATACTGACCATGACGATCCACATTTCAACGTAATCTGGAGAACAAAACACCAACATGTGCTTTGGTGGATATTTATATCTGTGAGAGAGAATGTGATGCACCTGTGCTTTTATTAGAGGTGCATAGAGTAAAATCTATAATCCTCACTTGTTGGTGCGTCCATGGAGCCGTAAGAGAGAGCAATCATCTGGGAGAGAGCTCGGAAAACTCCCCAAGAGTACTTCACGATCACTGTGGCATTCTGGAAAAAAAGAGAAAAGTTCATTTTGCACACTGCGTTGTATCTTTTCCCACCAGGAATTGCTTGGAGCCTGTGGTTGAAACTGGAACTAAGAGAATGTTCCATCCTCAACCATCATCATTCACACTGCATTTGTCTTGAGTAAGAGTTGTGTAAAGTTTTGTGTGATTAGTTTCACCATCAGGTTTTCCTTGCGGACCCAGCAGTCAGTGGGAAACTCCTCCAGCATGGGGACAAAGTACTGGATGCAGCCGTTCCAGTGACACAGCAGGAAAATCATCATGAACAGAGACAGGATGCGGAAGAACAGGCGGACCACCTCCAAGTTCGCATTTGACACCTGTCGGGAAGAGATACGAAAGGTAATAAGGTAAACAAATCATACACTCTGCAGGATGTCCTCGTTTAAACCTGTTCTGGGATCAGCCACATTGCACATTAAAAGATAATTCTGGTTTATTAAGTCTTTTTTGGATAGTTTGGCTATGATAACGTTGTATTTACCAAAGTAATTGCTGAGATCCACAACAAAGTTAGAGAACAAACAAACATGAGCAGGCAGACGACCGGCTGTTAACAAGCCAACAGTTTACCCTGATTATCTAAACCTCTTCATTTGCAGGAACAACCAAGAGTGAGCGCACCTAAGATAATGGTAATAATCCCTGTTGCACACAACTACGATAAGTACAGCTGAACCAGGACATTGTCCTGTGAACTGTGACGGACATTTACAGTGGACAGTTTGGGTAATAATATTACCATTTGCTTTTGTCTGATTGACTGACTGCTTGTGTTTCTTGCCCTGACTTCTTTTAACGATGTCTCCGTGTTTGCAGATCTATTAATTAGAGGCCCATGATGTAATAAACCAGAATTATCCTTCAAGGACAATGTTCCTGATCGTACCTAATCTGACAGCTGAATAAATAAAAGTAACCAAACAGATTTATTACACCCTACCACTACCACAACACACAAGAAAAGACAGAAAGGCTTGCAAACAAGTTGCAACATCAACACCTCCAAAACTCTGGTGATGTACATTAATACAACTCCTCCTTCAACACCAATTTTAAATAAATAAAACAATAAATGGATTTTGCAGCATTATCAGCAAGGACAGCGGGACACAAAGACACACTAGGCTTGGAGGAAGCCCAGGGTGCGTTTCCCAACTCCAAACATCTGGATGTCCAAGCAACACAGCCTAAAAACAAATGGATGTTTCTGAAAGTTAACAAGGTCGCAACCTTGGAATTATACAGAAAACTAAAGCAAGAACATCATTACTGAAATAAGGCCGAGGAGACTGCGACAGCCAGACAGCGCGACTCCAATGAAGGCAGACACATCCCCAAGGTTGCACTGACATGGAAGAAAACCTGGAAGACCAAAGATGACCTAGCTCACAACTCTGACGAACAAGCTAGTCAAGATTAACTTAACTTGGAGGGACACCAGAAACCATTTATTTCAGCCGCGAGTGGCAGATTAAAGGCTTGGAGTTACACACAAACTCACAGACAACATACATTATGCATTATCAAGATTTGTTGCAAGAGCTATTGTTTCATTATAAGATTACAATGGACATCATCAAAGGAAGCTTGAGGTGTCCTATCCAGACACGTTTGGGTACGTGCAATTAGAAAAACTGTTCAAAATCAAAATCTGAAAATGATCCAAATGTGTCAGCTCTTCTTTTACAAATGACACTGGAAGTGTTCAAAGTTGGATTAGTCATCCGAGCCAAGTCTGGTAAGGTGTCTGCCGGTAGGTAGGAGAAAGGTTGACTGAATGTCAAAGGTGAGCTTTGAAGACTGTCTGGTGGTTGAACTTACTTTCTCCACTTCGTTGAAGAACCGGACCAGTCTGGACACGCGAGCCAGTCGGATCAAGCTGAGGATCCGCACAAACATTAGTATCCTCATCATCTTGTTGGTCTTGGACGGGTTGTCGTCGTTGTGGTATTGTAAGTCCTGGGGTAATAAAATTCAGATGCTCAGTTATCAGTGGTATGTTTCTTGCTGGATTTATGTTATTTCATTAATTTGTGTTTTATTATCATTGAATTTACCTTTTCAAATCATCTTATGTTTATTTTATTGCCTTTTCCTTAGTATTTATTGTCTGTAAAACACCCTGAGTGCTCCAAATGTTTCTAATAATAAACCATGAACAGATAAAACTAAGTGCGTTATTGTTTTGTGAACTGACAAATTCTGCAGCAAGCTGTCGGCTGTTGGCTGCTTCAACAGTCTTTTCATTATTACCGCAAACAGCAGTATGTAGCCAATTGGGAAAGCAGCTATAACGTCCGGTATGAACCATGTCCTCAGGTAACTGACTCGGATCCGCTTGAGATCCAGAATAGCCTCCTGTGAAAGAGAAGAGAGCAGCAGAATGAGCAGATGGATGAAGAGGCTGTGCAGCACGTGGCACGATCACATGTATAATTTAACACTTGTACTGAACCAATATTTGGGGAGATTGTCCAAAATTAAGAGAGACGGTGGTGTCAGATGAGATTAACAGTCTGCTCAAAGAAAGTCAACATTAATATGACGGCATTGTTGAATTGTTGCTGAAGCACATACATGAATATTTCACAAACAGGCAGAAACCAACTGAGGATAAATCTGGCAAAACCAGATGTTTGTGTGGTCCAGAGTAAACACCACACGCAGGAAGAACACCACAGATGGGCCATTTGTGATTGGCAAGATAGAAGTCACAAAGCATGAGCAGATGAAAATAAACAGGATATAGTCTGCATAATACTTAATTGGAAATGTTATACCTCTTATTCGTCCGATTCATCATAATCCCTGTTATAAAATCAAACAGCAGCAGGTGCCAATTTCGCCCGTGTCCAGGCACTGAGGGGGGGAGGTTTGTTAATCTAGCCTTTCGTGTATTGAGTAGATTACAGATGGGGCAGAGATGGATTGTATGTGCTTGTCTGCGCAGGGATTATAGTCTTCCAGATTGTGTCTGAAAATAGAGTACAGCCACTCTCACCTCGCCGTCCTCTGCTATGATGCCCATTCGGAAATTCAGAGCCACGTCAATCAGGAACAGAGTGTCTGAAAACACGTTAAAGCCTTCCCATGCCATCCCGCTGTTTCCGTCCAGAAACGCTATCTCCATGGGAATCCCAATCAGGTTCAGAAACGTGATGGCCATCATGCACATGATGTAGTAACTCCTACAGGAAAAGGTCATGCAAACATACAGCATGTGAGCATGTGTGACTTAAGTGAAACTTAAGATCGTGTTTACCATGTAGGTTTGTAGTGGAACGTCTCAGTTCATTTGCCAGCAAGACTCATTAGACAGTCATGCTGCAAGCCGGTAAGGCAAGCTGATTTATGCACACTAAGTACTCGGATACTGTAACTGTAATCTCCTCAGCCAGGGTTCGATTGCAAGGCTCAAATAACTATGCTCTCTGATTGCAATTGTTTCATCCCCTCTCTATTTTCACTCTGTCTGATCATCTTACAAACTAATAACTGTACGGATAACATAAAACCAGCCCTCTGTGAAAACATGGGCCTTAAAGAAGTCATTGCATCCACCTGATTTCTTTTTCTTCTAATCCTCCAGGAGCATCTTTAAAGTCACAAAACTAGATATTCAAGTGATATTGATAATCAATGATTATCATCATTATCTCTTAATTGGTCTTTTATGTTATTTGTTTAGCTTTAATGTTTACTTGTCCTCTACATTTTATACTGATTATACTGTAACATGCTGCACAAACCATTATCATAATCAATTAGTGCATTGTTGAGTAATGCTTCACACTAACAATACATTGTTTAATGTTTAATTAGTAATGCATTATCGCAGTAATATGGAATTTTATTTTACAGTTTTTAATTATTTTTCATACATATAAAATGTCAGAAAATATTGAAAAATGTTTCCAAAACCTAAAAATATTCAGTTTACTGCAGAAAACCCCTCAAAGAAAAAAATCAGATCTGTAAACATTAGAAGCTGGAACTAGAATGATTGAGATGAATTTTGCTCCAAGAACACTTGGAGCAAAATGAACAGAAACTTAGAGAAACTACACAACTTTTAAAGGACTAAAAGTGGAGGTGGTGTCTCAGCACACTGGCCTGAATCTATCAAATATATTAAATACCTCATGAGGCTGAACGGGTGGATGACAAAGACTCCGCTCTGCAGCTGTCGCCTGCACTCCTTCTCCACAGCCATTTCGCTGCCGTACACATACAGGGACTGTCTGTTCAGCTGCGGGAGAAGCAGGGCTCTCCATCCACAGGTGGCGGTGGTGCATCCCACGGTGGGACCTTTTAGTTTCTCCATGGCCCGACTTCGGTCCCCTCATCAGCTGAACGCACAGGCCATCCTCCCTCTGCTGCTGATGTTACTGCTGCTGCTCCCTCTTCTCGGGACGAGAGGAGTCTGACTCTGCCAGTCCTGACCTCCCCTTCTGGTCACAAGGTAATTTTCCATGAAGGCTCCCAACCTCAGGGCTTATTGAGGCTGTGTGGAACGATGTAAGTGGATACCCGCCTTTCTGCTCGCTCCCTCCCTCCCTCCCTCTTCGCCTGACGCTCTCCTTTTTCTGCTCCCCACCCCACCCCACCCCACCCCTCCACTTCTTTTCTTTTTCTCCCAGCTCATCAACTATTCAGTATCTGTGTCTCATCGTCACATGAATCAAGCCATGTCAAGAGGGTATGGTCCAGCTCCCATTAATACTGAATGTCACAATGGCATGTGTGTCTGTGTGTGTGTGTGTGTGTGTGTGAGTGTGTGTGTGTGTGGAGAGGATCACAATAATGTTTTGGTTTTTAGTCATGAGAACTAGACATCTGGCAGCGTGCGCAGAGGCGGGTTCAGTCCTGGCCATCTCTACCAGGGATGTAATTAAACACTGTACTGTGTTACCTGATGCTGTACATATGCGTGCAGCTCTGAGCCAACTCCTGTGTTGTTTGTTTGCACATTTCACAGCAGCAACAAAACAAAGCAGAGGCTCAACTATTTCATTTCAAGGATTACAAAGTTGTTACATTTTCTGAAGGTTAGTCGGATTGCAGCAAAGTTTGAAAAAAGAAAAGCAGGAAGGATATTACAGGATGTAGCAGCACGGTGGGATTAACAAAAGGTCATGTCAGTTGGTAAGGTAAATTACTGGCAGCTTGGTGCGTGAGATGTGAGGGACATTTTATGAAAGGGGTTGTTTTTTTACATTTCTTTTGATTGTTTGTAGTAGAGAGGTACAGGAAACACCAGAAAAACAAACTAAACTTTTCCCACTTAAAGTAATTCCACTGGCAGAGTAAGATCTTTTAGTTAGGAGATTGAGGTTGAATGAATTGGTGTTGTTTTGGTATTTTTGTCAGCCGTGTCCGGGTGCACACTGTCTCTTGACCTGATGTGGGTTCTGAAATAGTCTCCAGCCCCTTGTGATCCCAAACAGGATAAAGCTGTTTAGAAGATTGTTGGATGTCATACCTTTTGTGGTTTTCTTATAGTAACTTGTAACTGTTACGCATTAAATCCAAGAAGAAAAAAAAATCTATCTTGTTCTGGAAAAGGAAAAGCAATACTTACAGTTGGTAGGAGGAGGTTGTAAACTTTGTCGCATTACTTCCATCTTGGCTTCTGTCGTTACGTGATGACCATGAGGCTGCATTCAGGGAAACATAAATATAAGTAAGTTAAAGTGTTTGAAGAAACGGTCAATGCTGTCAAAAGACAGTATCTTAATACCCTAGTACCCTGAGCAGGAGCTTCTCAGGAAAGAGTGTTTCTCAGTTACTTCTGCAGAATCAACATTAAACCTCTCTGAAGGACCTCAGCATTATCGCCACGCCGCAGCTCATCCTCTTAGGCAGCTTTCAGACTTATATTTGCTGTCCAGCAGAATAACAGACATGTCTGTGTAGTTGTGGGCGGCTCTTTTGCTTTAGTTGTTTTAAAAAACACTGGTTATTGTTGCAGTCCAATATCGGTGATGCTGCGATCCAGTAAAAGTTTGTTTTTGTAATTTTTTTGTGTGTGTTGGTATGTGACAAGCACTCTGTTCCAACAAAGGACACGGTTTATTAAAATATACTGCACATGGCAGAATCTTCATTGGCTGCATAGCAAGGACTTTCTTTGCATAGCACAGAAAGAGTGCTTACACTTCTGCTTTCCTAGACGCCGCTGTAGGCTTTATGCAGCCAGGAAGAGGAGCTGGTTGACACCTCTCCTCCTTTAGGGGGCAGATTTTCACAGGGAAAGAAAAGACACTTCAGATAAAACTGAGAGTGAATTAAAGGGTACATTTCATAGGCTCTTGTACATTTTGCATTTGTTTTCATAAGTGCCACTCTGTATGGATTATAGTGCTGTGGAAAGCCCAGCAAACACTGCATCAAAGTGTGTTTCAAACGGAGGTGCATATCTATCACACAGTGCAGAGCGAATGAACAATATGCTTACTTGCTCATTTATCTAGCACACAGCTGGCCCTCAAACAAGAATAAGTGAGTCAGTGCTTCTGCTTACGCACTGCTTTGCTGTGCTGACGCACTGTAAACCCGGCAGACATGTGAAAACAAACAAATACCTTCAGTATTGTAGGACAGAAATGAATATTTTTCATATTACCAAACTCCCAGGGCACTGCAGAGTATATTCTACCCACCAGCAGATATATTTTACAGCACAGAATGTGATATCTGCCAAAGTAGCTGATGGTGTAGAAAAACAGTAATAATCCTGTGTGGTGGCTGACGGTAAGGTTCTCATACAATTCTTTATTGGTTAATACTAAGTATGAGCTAAAATACTATAAGCTTCTATAATTCATTGATTACTTAATTAGTCAAGCAAAAATGGAAAACATTTTCTGGTTCCAGTTTCTCAAATGTGAGGATTTGCTGCTTTTGTCTGTTTTGTATATATGTATCATTGTAAAATGTTGGTGGGACAAAACAAGAAAGATAAAGACATCACATGTGGGAAATTGGGATGATTTGTCATTGTACAGACTAAATAATTTGCCTGAAAAAATAATCAATTCTCAATACTTAATAATAACTGTGACATTTTGACTATGTTGCAACCCTATCACAGTGTTGTTTTTATCCTTGTGTATTGACCTGGGTGATACCCAGTGGAAAAGTTGGAAAGTGACAATATTGTAAAAACATTAATATATTAAAAACCTACAAAGTGGTACCAGTGTCCACCTCCAGCAGGGGCGACTTTAACTTCATCATTTTGAGAAGCAGAATGATGAATTGTCATTGTATACATTTTTTATAGGTCAGGGAAAGTGGATCTGCGTGTGTGTGTGTGTGTGCGTGTGTGTGTGTGTGTGTGTGTGTGTGTGTATGTACTGGCTGGGTTGAAGTGGAAGTGAGCAGCTGAATAAATGTATTAGAAACACTGGGACTCATATTTGATTAAATAGTAAGTAAGTAAGAGTAAACTTTTTTTTATGGTAATTCCTTGTGTTGTGTAATGTCAAGCGTTTGTTAAAATAATTACACTAGCTTGTTACTGTATGTATTCTAACTTATATACCGTATAATGTACCACCACAAAATAAGGTCACTTCTTTTTTAAAGGTTTTTACTAGTTTATTTTTGTTTGAAAAACACCATGTTCACTAATTTAAATAAAGTAATATAAAACCTATTTGGGAATTTTGATAGTCTTAAGTTTGATCATAAGAAAACTTTTTTTAAGTTGCTTTTTCTTAAATGTTTATATGTTAAACCTGGATATGCATCATTGGTACATTGGGCAATGTGCCTATTACTTTATCTTTGAAAGAGAGAAATATAGAAACGAAGTGTTTTGTTTCACAGGGAGTTTGAAATAAACATATTTTACTTAATAGCATTTAGCTAACTAGTTTAGATATAGCTAGCATAACGTTGTTAGTTTCCAAAGTTAAAAATAAACTTAACAGAAAAAGTTTGTCAAGTCTAGAAAATTCTGTCGCAATATTAATTTAACAAACTTACTGTTTTTGTGCGAGCTTTCTTGTAAATAACACATTTTCTGCTCTTCCCGCCTTTGTTGTACAATACTACATATCCCAGAAGCCCCAGCTGACGCTTGTAATCACGTGATTTTGTATAAAAAGCGATCATGTGCGCTTCCTCTTCTCGTGTTGGTTTCTTTTTGAAGGTGAAGAGTCTGCTAGCGTGCACAACCGGCCTCTGTACAAAGTAAGTTACGTAACACAGCTTAGCCACTGCATTAAGTGTTTTAAGAAGCACACTACGTTTTATGTTGTATTTAATAATGTCGTACATCCGCCATGACACAGGTCACGAGCGTTTTTGTGGACAACGTGAATGTCATCACAGTTAGCCGCTGTTGGCTAACTTTATGTTAGCATGCGTTCTCCTTCAAACTGTTAGCTAAAGCTAGCAAAAGCACAACACCGTAAAGCACATGGTGCTTCTGATCAGGGGTTTCCCACCAGATTTACACAATTAAGACTGACATGTCTAAATTAAAATACTTATTAACCTGTGAGTGCCGAACATGACTTAATCTACGCAAACATTACATCAGCCCAGCCCCCTTTCACTCTCACTGTATGGGTATATTGCAAGTAAGTTGGGCTGCAACACATTTATATCATTATCCACTATTCTCGAGTATTTTAGTAATTCAAATGTATTGCTGTGTATGAACTTATACGTATAAAATATATTTGACCTGAATATCGTGGCTGAAACGATTCGTCTACTAGTTGATCAACAGTTTAGTAACTATTTATTGCCCGTTTAAGTCATAGTCAAGCAATGGTGCTAAACATTCCCACATCTCAGCTGTGAGGACTTGCTTTTCTGTCTGTGGCTTGAAAACTGATTTTTGTTTTTTGTTTGGATTAAACAAGCAATTGGATGACATCACATTGGGCTGTAATAAATTGAGCATGTGTCCCGTTAGTCAGCTGATCTAATCGATAATTAGAGTAATTATACTTTGAATAAGTGAATGTTTAGCAAAATGATTTGATTGCATTCAGCAATAAAAATGTTACTCCACTGGACACAAACAAATGTACTGAAAACATTTTAATTGTGATTGTATCTAAATTGTCTTCCTCTGCTAGAAGACTAAGCATGTTTGATTGGTATCATTAACTTTCACCAAATTTATGATTCTGTTGGCTCTACAAATTGTTTAAATTCTCCATAGAACATTTCACAGCAGACTTTGACTTGTCAAAGTAGGGAAAGCACAGGTGATAGTAAAAGTGGCTTTGTATTCAAGTAAGCTGTGACAGTCAGCCAGTACAATACAGCACCCTGAAAAGTTGGGGAAACTACATGGGAGCATTAATCATGTAGAATTCTTCTGTAGGGGGGAAAAAGCCGTTTGCACTCTTTCACAATTTCCCTGAGAAGCCTGCTGAGATAATTGAAATTGTATAAAGGGCTCGTCTTGTTAGTAGCTGGAGTGTCAAATGAATTATTTCTGTAGTTCAGTCAGAAGATGTCGACGGTGTCTGCTGCCGGTGTGGAGTCTGCTGCCCAGTGCACCGAGCAGAAGAAGCCACTGAAGCCATGCTGTGCTTGTCCAGAGACGAAGAAGGTCAGGGATGCTTGGTAAGTACCTGCCCCAGAAAGAAACTCCTTTCCTTGTTGCAAGTGAAAATATTTATTGAAGTCTCATGTTTGTTTCCACCAGCATCATTGAAAAGGGAGAGGACAGCTGCACTGACCTAATTGAGGCACACAAAGATTGCATGAGGGCGCTTGGCTTCAAGATTTAACTACTCCATTTTTCTGTGTGGTAAGTATCAAATCCAAACCTCAGCATGCAGTTACACAAGTAACTTAGTTTATCCCTCAGCTGATTCTGATTCATTCATTGAGTACACGCTGAACTACTAGCCTAGAACACAATGCATTGGCATGCATTCTAGTAAAATCGGAGTAATACAACGATTGCGTTGGGAGTATTTTTTTTAAAATTACTCTTGCTCATGACACTTTAGTGTAATACTGTGCACATACCACAAAGGTCAGAAGTGACGGTCAGTGAAGTGGTAATTTAGAAAAGTGGTGTAATGTTTGCTTAAGACGGTTCACCTTCAGTCCCCTACCTCATATACATAAATCTGACCTTCAGTTTGCACAAAACTGACTAGTGGATGTCTGCTCAGGCTAAATGCCCACTAAAGATTTGCCCGTTGATATGCACAGTAGACACATGGGTTAGTAATTTAACATTTGTTTGCAATTACATGTTCGCATGAAAATTGTGGTGTTTTAGGGGGACTTCTGCTTAGTTTTATTTTGGTCCTCTTCTGCATTGGTTGTGTACAAAATGATAAACTGCAAACACAACTCAGTACTCAAAAAAGCCCTCAGTACTTGGGTTAGTGCCGTGTCATCAGTACAGTGCATGTACTGATGACACGGTTGAGATGATGGGCCACTGCAAATGTATCTGGACAACCTAAAGCCAGCTTGAATTGAGTCACTCTGGTGTATAAATGAGCACCTGTCCTTTCTGTGAACCCGTAAATGCTCTACTTCATTAAATGTAACCCTAAATGTTTTAGTCACAAGGTTGTGTACAGCTTCAGTTTCCCCTTACTGGGTCGGATGTGTCTCTCGGCTATTGTGCACTAACTGCAGTATCGGACTAGAACGTCGTGTAATGAGGTGCAGGGGGGGTGAGAAAGTGTCTGATACGCTTGCATGACCACACAAACGTGCCTTAAGCCATGTGGCTCAGCTCAAATTACAACAGTTGAAATTGTCTTGCTCTTGTAAAGGACAAATGTTAGGCAGCAGACTGCAGGAATATAATATGCACTTGGTTGTATTTGTGGTACCTAGCAAAGTTAACTTTTTATAAATGTAAAATGCTGTGTTTTTCTCCCCTGTAGTATGTTGCTGTGGAAGATGGCCTTGGATATCCCCTCCCCCCCCCCCTTTCCCCCTATTTATATCTCAACTGGAAGGGGAAATGTGGTGATGCACTTGGGCTCTGATGGTTGACATTTTTTCTGTGAAATTGTTTTTTAGTCCTCACAATTAGAAATGTGTAAATCTAAAATGCTGTCTGAAATTGAATAAAAGTCTATGCAATAAGACTTGTTTGTTTTTTTGGTGTAGATTAGATGCATAAGGATTTTAGTAACTGTATTCATCTGAAGGTCTGTTCTCTCGGTGAACGGCTGCTTGCCAGTTGCTGTCCCTGGTATGCACTTAGGCTTAAAAATAACTCCTGCGCCTGCAAAGTCAATACTTGACATATCTGCATTCTTCCTCTGTAGTGTGCCTGGCAGTGTGTGTTGAAACTTCACGTGTTTCATTATTTAATCTTGCTTGTCTTCATGGTGGTTGTCCACCTGCCAGCTATATTTTTCTCATACAGTATTTATGTACACTATGGCTAAGTCAATTTAATGTCTCAATTAGTACCTGACCTGCTCCTTGATATTTAATTTAAAGCCTTAATGGTGAACGGAAAACACTTTGTTGCAAACAGTCTGTTCGTGTCACATATTTATAAAATAAAAATCGTAGTCACCACTTTGCGTTTGGGAAGCGCACACTTAAAGCTAAAGCTCTGCACCTTAAATGTAGGTGGTGCAATTCTGAAATGATTTAAATGGTATGCAGCTGGATATTAGTTTTAGTATTATCCCCTTTGCTAAATGGTTCCTACAAAGTTATGTGGTCTACCTGGTAAACCCTGATTTAAATCAATGTGTACGACTCGCTTAACGTAACATCCATAAACGGTTCTGTGTGCACACAATAGGAAATTTGACAAGACAAGTTACAATTAATGTCTGATGATTGTAATTTTAATTATGATACACACTAATATGCCCAGTAAGCATGGGTTTGCAAGACCCCAAGTTATATCGGATCAATACTGGAGTGCATGTTTCCAAAATAAAGATACCAATTCACAAAGAACTTACTCAGATTTTCCAACTTTAATGTCTACAGCAAAATGAGTGAAGCTTGTGTAACTATAACTTAAACATCCAGCTTACCTTAGTTTCAACTTTTTATCGTCTGTACACCAAGATATTTTTGTGATCAACATCTGTTGTAGCCATATCATTTATTAATTAGGTTAATTAGTACAAGACATACTGAAAGTCTCTTTCCATTTGTCCCACATCACAGTTCAACTATACCGGTTCTTATTTGTGTAAATACAGGTACATCTTGCGGATAGGGCCATACTTCTGCTAAATTTACAATAATCTGACTGTATCTTTATTATATTGTCTGTTTTTGCTCAAATTTAAAAACAAAAAGGAGGAAGTAAAGCAGAGAAGTCATTTCTCATGAGGTCCCTGTGAGCAGAGAGTGCTCCTGGCTGAGAGGACAGCCGGATACGTGAGGTGGTGGTGGGTGTTAATACCTGAAATTTGACCTGCACTGTCACCGAACTTATTTCAGTGTTACTAAATATGCACTGGCTGCCCTGCCCTCCTCAGCGCAAACTGCACTTCACTTGGGTGAAGGAAGAACTGCAGCACTGGAGGAACTTTTTTATTTAAATGTGTGTGACACATTGGAAGCTCGGTCTCTCAGATATATTTGTTCTAGTCCCTCTCCTCCCTCCCGTTTCCTGCCCCCGTCTTTCTCTCTCTCTTTCTGTTATGTTAAGTAGCGGGCCTGCTTTCTGTCCACCACTCTTTCCTCCTTGGGTTTCAATTCCAAACATGGTTATCCTTCTAGGGCTCTATCAACGCCCAGACTCCCCTCCCTTATCCCATCTCTTCCAGCTGTTGGCTCTGTGCAGGCCGCCGGGTGAGAGAAAGAGACCGAAAAGCCCAGCAAGAGAGACGACAGGAAGACTCAGAAAGGAGAGACGGTGCCAGAAGCCAGAGGAGGAGAGAGGAAGGGACGCATAATGAGAGAAAAAGAAGAAACCCATTCCAGCTGTGTTTCTGTAACAAACAGAGCCGTGAGAACATCTTCACATTGAAGAATTTTCCACTGCACGCCAAGGGAACAAACATTTACTTCTGACATTTTTGGTCAGCATTAGCTGTTTATTTTTCATCAAGATTTTATTCAAACAACACATTTGGTTGTGACTGTTGATGGGACAGAAATACCACAAAGTTTCATTGGATAAAAAGTAATTTTGGTCCTTTTTTATTTTTATTTGTTTGAGCATCAAAGGCCTCTCTTCAGCTTTTCATTTGAAGAGTTTCAAACATGAACACAGACAACTCGACTCTGCTGGACAGCTTGTTCTTTGCTCCCCTCTGCGATGGCTGGACCAACAACACAGAGGGAGCCATCTACCATTTGGGCAACACCTTCCTGTTCCTGGGCTACATGGGAGGCAGTGGGGCCTACGGCTGCCTCTTCATCTTCGGCTTCCTGACTCCTGCCTTCGCCTGCCTGACCCTGTGGGGCTGGATGACGATGTGCGGCCTGGACGTCTTCACCTGGAACCTGCTCATGCTGCTGGCCTGCTTGGCTCAGATCTGCCACCTCCTGTACCGGCTGCACCAGGAGGGCATACGCAGTGAGGAGCTGACCACCCTGTACCAGGCGGTCTACCTGCCGCTGGGCGTGCCCGTGCAGGTGTTCAAGGAGATCGCAGGCGCCTTTGAGAACAAGGTGGTGGAGCTGAAGGCAGGAGAGTCATACGCTGTGGAGGGCAAGACGCCCATCGACAAGCTCTCCTTTCTGCTGTGTGGGAGGTGGGAGTGTGTGCATGTGGGCATGTGTGTGTACATCTACACACCTGTACACCATAATGCAAACCACCACGACTAACTGTCTCTACACAATACGAGTACAAGTAGCAATACCACAATGTAAATATACTGTAAATCATACAGTATTATCACCTTTGATGTTGAAGTGGTGCACGTTAGCAATAAGCTGCTTATCTACACCTCCAGCAGCTGTGGAGCAACATTAGCATCCATTTGGAGCCTTGTTTATGGCCACTCGATGAATACAAGTCTAATATCCAATATTGTTATTGGTCTCTATCAACTCCTGAGACAAATATCGGGCTTTTTTTAGCTGCTAAATGCTCCACTATGTTCATTAGCTGGTCGCTAACAGTGCTGTTTGGAGCTGAACAGTTAGTGTGCAGTGGGTTTGTGGAACTGCTGTGTCTGGAAATGCAGTGACAGTGAACCATAAAAACCAAAACAACAAGCTGAAAGATGCTAAAATGCTCAGTAAAGCTGAAGGGAACTGCCTATCAAACGATAATTATCTGTTTCTCATTACACAGTATTAAAGTAGAAAGTAGAAATATATGGAAATACTCAAGTAAAGTACCTTAAAACTGTACTTTCCAACAGTGAGCAACACTTCTCTCAAACACGCTAAACTAACACTTAATACTACAAACTTCCCAAAGAGCTATGTACAGTGTTTGATGTTCATGTTATTGTGTCCACCTCCTGTGTTGTATCTGGGTGCACCTTTTATGAGTTATGGGAGGTATTTCTCTTCTTACTCTCCTGTTTTTTGGACACAGCTAACAGTGTGTGTTTAGAGTCACTGAATTTATATGAAAACAGAAGATGTTCCCTCATTTGTATAACAGGTGAACTGTAATATTGTTGGTTTAAATTCCTCATGTAGTGATAGAAAAACCAACGAAATCTCCAATTTTAACTGACTAACTGCAGAGCTGGATTCCTATTTCGGACTCTTTCATGCTGCTGGCAGCGTGTCACCGTCACAGGAAACGTATCCTCTTCATCCAAACATCCTTAAAGTAGCGCTGCATTAGATTTTACAGTCGTCGAGCCTACACAAGAGAAATGTTGTAAACAGAGTATTTTTGGCTGTGACTCACCAGTGTGTCGTCTCCCTCTGCACACTGCCAGCTGGTTCAATGATATCTTTGTACTTGGGACAGGAATGGACGCTGACGGCTCTTCTTACCTTGAATTAAATGTTGGCCACAATCAGCGTATGAGCCAAATGTGGAACAACAAACAAAATGCAAACAACGAGTTTGGTGTTACTACTAAAGACATAAAACAACAGTTTCCTGTTTGGTATGGCAACACTACATGGCCAAAAGTATGTGGACACGAGAACGTCTGATTGTTCAACATCTCATTACAAAACCATGGGTATTAATCTGGTCTTGACTCTTCCGGGAAGACTTTTTACAAGGCGTTTGAACCTGGCTGCAGAGTTTTGCACCCATTCAGTCACAAGAGGTCCACTAACATTGGACAACAAGTTCTGGCCTAAAGTTCACGTTGCAGTTCTTCCCAGAGTTGTTGGATGGGGTCGAGGTCAGGGCTCTGTGACGGCCAGTCAAGTCGTTGTGCACGGGTTTATTGTCATGTTGTAACAGGAAAGGGTTTTACCCAAACTGTTGCCACGTTGCCAAGTTGGAAGCTCACTTTTAATAAGATTCCCCCTAAATGGAACTAAACCAGAAGAGCACCCAACAACAAAAAACAGGGGTGTCCGCCTACTTTTGGTCACATAGTGTGTTTGTGTGTGCCACAAAGTACAGTACAAACTGTACCGTGACATTTTTAGCATTGGGGCTCTCCAGTGGAAACCCCTACCCCTGGCACTGTAAGTGTAACAAAATAGTTGTTAATTAGCACCCATTGTTATGAAGAGTCTAAATAAAGACTTCTAGTAGTTTTAAACTACTACAAGAAGAGGCTCTTTATAGTGAACAAACACTCTCATTTGCATTTATCTGAATACAGAATATCAGTGCCGTATCTTTTAGACTTTTTGTCACCTATTATTGATTGTTTACATCTGTGTCTGTTATAGAGTCTTGCAAATAGACTTTAATCCTTTGTAAGTGCCAGTGCAGCCTGACAATCAGCTGCTGGCTGTACTGGATGACACAACGCTCACAAAGACTTAGACGAGACAATAAAGTTGGGAAGAGAATAGTTTTTTAAAAGATTTTTTCCCTTCCTTTCTTGCTGTAGATGTCAGGTGACTGACATGAAACAGATTGTTTTGCAGCACGTTAAAATGAGGATAAAAGTGAAACTTTTGACGTAATCCAATGAAGCCTTAATGTTTAAGTGTGCTGGGTTTTCTCACTCTGCGGAAGTTATTCTTTTTAAATTAAAACTTCCTTCCGAGGCAAAAATATCCTGATGTCTTAAACTGTGATTTCTGTGTGCAGAAAGAATCCCTGCACAAGAGGAAACTTGGAAACTATTACAAAACTACAATTTAAGGACCTCTATAGTCTTTAGCATAGATTTTCATGCTAATAGTTACTTCAAAGGTCTTGGAGTGGCACTGCGAAGTGACCTCCAGCTCCCTCTCTCCTCTCATTATCACGTCTTAATCCCTGTCTCTCTTTTTAACCTTGTCACGTCTTACTCTCTTTCTCTTTTAGGATCAGTGTATCTTTGGAGGGCCAGTTCCTGCATTACATCCACCGCCACCAGTTCCTTGACTCTCCAGAGTGGGAGTCTCTCAGACCAAACGAGGAGGGAAAGTTCCAGGTACGGGCTCCAAGCAGAGTGTGCCAATAAAATGTCAAATGAACTGAGCTGTGCTGGGTATTGGATCAGGGAGATGCACAAATGTCAGAAAGTTGTGAAAAAATATCACATTTTAGAAATTGCAATTAGGGATTATTTTGCATTTT
Organism: Nannoperca australis; assembly: GCA_036023655.1. NCBI lineage: Eukaryota > Metazoa > Chordata > Actinopteri > Centrarchiformes > Percichthyidae > Nannoperca > Nannoperca australis. The sequence continues at coordinate 47,066 of JAVQJD010059163.1, forward strand.
TGCTTAAGTCTGAAACATATTATAGGTGAAATATTTTTTTTTATTTCCCAAAAGGCACTGAAAGGTGTTTCAAACAAGTAGATGAGAGATTTAAATTCTTATTTTAAGATGAAAGCTAACAAAATAAAATTAAACACACAGTGAACATTCAGTGTTTTTTCATTTGTGTGTTTAAGGGAATTCATTTTCACATAGCTCCATTTTTCTACTGGAGTTAGAAGATTGCGAGGCAAGAACTAGCAGGCAATTAGCTTAGCTTAGCATAACAACTAGAAGCAGGGGATAATGTAACAAGATATACTATGTTAATTAGTAAACATATAGATTTTGGTACATGTTGGACATAACCCTAGCTGTTTCCCCCATGCTTTCAGTCTTTATGCTAAGCTAAGCTAAGCTAACCACCTGCTGGCTCCAGTTTTATACTTAAAAGCAAATAAGTCTGTTTCCCAAAGTGCTGAACTATTCCTTTAACATTATTTTTGAAATGTGTGTCTCTGAGGTAGAGGTCAAGTTATATTTACAATTGGTGTTACTCACCAAAAGGCATCGTTTACATCCATGTTTACTAGCTAGCAGCTTCCCACATTACTATATTTCTCTGTACATTACAGCCACCAACTCAACACATATATATTCAGGTGTTTCGTTCATACTCCCCAGGTGACCCTGACAGCAGAGGAAGACTCCCGCTACATCTCGTGGCGTCGCCGGCGTCTCTACTTGCTGATCTCAAAGGATCGCTACATCGCCCGTCTCTTCTCTGTCATGCTGGGCTACGACATCGCCGAGAAGCTCTACAACCTCAACAACAAGCTCTACATTAAGAGCGGTGTGCTGTTGGACATCCGCCTGCCCAGCCTCTACCACGTGCTGGCCCCCTCCTCGCAGGGCAGCGAGGGCGGCAGCGGCAGCGACGCTGGCATCGCCAAGGAGCATCAAACCGAAGGGCAGGGCGAAGACCAAGCACCGGACCACCAGAAGTCTGATCCATCCCCGTCTCAGCCTCTCCAGCCCCACCTGCAGGGACCAAGGAAGACCACCCTGGATGAACCCCAGGCCCCCCAGCATGACCGTTATCAGCACCCCTGGGCGTCAGACCCGGAGCTGCCCTCTGGTGAGGACTCCACCAGCCTTGTCCTGGAGGACTTTGCTGATGTGGCGGGCTCCTTAATGGATTATGGCAGTGAGAGGGATTATTTGAGGTAGAGGGGCAGGGTGCTGGAGCTAACACACGGGGTCACCACTTAAGCTACATGTAAGTACCTCACCTGGGCGGAGAGTGATGTGGGGGGGGCGGTGTGTGTGCATGGATGGCTTGTAGCGCACAATTCTTACTAACCTGGTTTCATAGTGAGAAACAGGGCAGGGTGATAAGGCTGGAATTAGTATATCATTCATTTGTTTAATTAGTATATTAATTTGCAGATTTATGACAATATGGAAAATACAATGGTGGAAGGCTGCAGAGTTCATGCATTTTATAAGTAATTGCAATTTCCACTACATGTACTTTTTACTCCATACTGAATTATCGTCCAGTCCTAGCAAGATACCCTCAATTGTGAGGAGCAACCTCTGCTGTAATGCTCTTAGATAAACATAGTTATTCAGTTTTCTGACTCATTTGCACTGATTTAATTGATCTCTGTGAGCATATGATGCTCTGGCTGTGTGGTGTTTTCCTTTAAAAGTATTAACTATTTGTTGCCAGTCTCCTCAGCTTTAGGGATATCTGTATTATTATGCTATTTTCAAACCATACTTTAAAACTTTATTAGATTAAAACTCCCTGCCAGCTGCTCTGCTTCGCTTTCGTGTTGGCTCTGCCATTCACAAGCTTACAGTCATCTTTGGTAAAGTAAACAGTTTAACAGCAAAGGAGCACAGAGTGGGCTCATCATGGTTTCAGACAGATGATCAGGTCCTGTGTGTGGCTGTACTTCGTGCATGTGTGTGTGTGTGTGTGTGTGGTGAGTGGGGGTTCGATACTGTAGCTAGTAGGAGCGGCGGTGAGGTCGGCCGGGCAGCAGCTGTGTTCTCATCTGATGAGGATTAGAGCTTGGAAATTTAGGGGATGTCCAAAGAATTCTGTGCCATGCAATTAATCCAGTGTTCCTACCCTTTGCCTGTCTACCCCTCCACCCCCCACCCCCCACCGCCTGCCCTCCAAACATGCCAAAAGCAGCCTTTGCCCAATCGCAGGTGGAGGATCACATTTCATAGCTGGATACTGGGGTCAGGGTTGGGTTTGGGTTGCAGGGTGGCTGTGAAGCAGTAGGCCAAATCTATCACAGACTGTAGTAACACAGCTTCAGTGCAGACGTGGGCCACGTCCAATTATTCTGAACTAGTGGACAAGCAGTCCTAGATCTGCACAAGACAACGCATGCTGCATTTACTGGACAGCTATAATTACTAATTACTCAGATTTGTGTTTCAGATGTTGTTAGTTCCACCAAAACAACTAAACGTGTTAAATGGTTTTATTTAGGTAACAGTTTGAGGCCCAGAGAAGTCAAATTATCTAAAGAAACGTAAAAAAAAAAAATCATCTCACACCCACTCAGCGCACCCACCGCATCAGAACAACTAATAATCTAAAAGCATCATAAAGCACTTTTCACCTTTGATACTTAAGTACATGTTGCTGCTTCTTCAGTAGTGCAGGACATTCACTGGAGTCTGGAGTAATGGAGTATTTTACAGAAATGTATTGGTACTTTTACCTCCACCGCTGAAGTCGCCAGCAAATTTCTCCAACCTGTAAAACACGAGTCGAGAAACTTTCCTTAACATGTTCTGACGAGGAAAAGTCCTCTCTGAAACACAGAGGCTTGTGGTATTTCTTCTATTTCTGGGTCCATGTGCGTGGACGACCGGCAACATGTCAGTGTGTGAACACAGAGAAAGTGCAGAGTCGATATTTGGTGTGTGGACTCTTTGTGACACAGTGGTGACAATGATAAACACACAGGCCTTGAGGCAGCTCCTCCTGGCCATTTAGTACTAAAGTAATCCTTTGTCTTTAATGTGACACAGCAGCACGGCATGTTTTCAATGTCTGCCATGTCATCAGGAAGTCACACTTTGAGTTTCCTAACCAAAGCTCCGCTGTCGACTCTGCAGGAGGTGAAAGTGACGGGAACCTACCACCTCGATTCCAGAGGGGCAGAGCGCCGCTGGCTCCCACCGACACTCCCAAACTGTGAGGACAGTCTCTCCTGGATACACAATGTTATGATTTACAGTATAGCAGTATGAATGTGTCACATGTCACTTGTTCTGACGCTGTCTCCTCCTCGCTCTCTGTCCCTGTTCTCACCTCAGTTCACAGCTTCAGCCCCGAGCATGAACAACAAATGCTCTTCATTCAAATCACAGTTTGTGTAATAAGACCACCAATATTGATATCTTTTAACAATCGATAGTTTGTGGCTAATATTTATTCACCATATTCACCTAAATTCAAGCCAATTTAATGTTTAAAAATTTATAAAGAAATCTATTTTGTGTTGTCTAAAAAGTTTCCTGTCAAGATTTATAGTCTCTGAAGCAACATTTAGGTCACCACGAGGCTCTGAAATCTATTCAGTTTAAGTGTAAGTGACTTCTGGATATTTTAGCATTTTAGTGAATATGGGATTTATAAAATATACAATTTAACATCTGAGTGAACCAATAAAAATGTCAAAGAACATTTAAATTGTGTGTTTCTGAAGCTGACATCTGCTGACTCAGTCAGTCAAACCCTAATTTAAATCATAATTACACCATCACCTTTGGCACTGGAGCACTGAGGACAGGGGGGGGGCCTTCACCTTGTTACTTACCAGCACGTCAAATGTCTCAAAATGTTATTTTATGTTGTAAAAATGAATTCTGTGACACTGAACCTGAAGAATTTGGGTTTCATCTCACTTATATTTGATGTTAGAAGTATGATCGTTTAATTTGGACTTCATGTGATTTAATATTAAATTCAACTTTTTTTGTTCCACAAATCACTTTGGTTAGAAATTAACATAAACAAAATACATTACATGAATTGATCAGAGGTTACAACTGCTAAAAAATAATATATTTAGTTTTGCGTACTTTTCAAGAACTTTCCAGACCTGTATGAACACGTTAGGTGCAAAACCTGCAACTTGTAGATTTTCTTTACTTCACTTTTATGTTCTGTTGGGCATATTTAGTTTATTTATCTAAATGCACCAAGACTTCACTGTCAGAAATGTTGCGTCTAAAAGCTTCTTGCACTGATTTTCAGAGCATGATGCCAAATTCATGTGGATTGGGACGAAATCTCTCTTCTTTGGTGATTTATCGGACGCCTGCAGACCATGTTTTTTTTATTATCTGTAACTAACTGAGTATTTAATACACACGTGTATACTGTGAACTGTGTTATTTGTCTGTCATTGACTTCCAAAATAGAGAGATGGGACTAAAATGAAGAAATCTGTTTTTAAAAAGCGTTTTTTTAAATGGGGCCAAGATTTCTCCATAAAGCTCTTTGTGTGCAGTGAAATGTAGTTTTTGTTTTCTGTGACTGTCTACTTCCTGTCATATCCGTCACAACGGCACTTAACACTGAGTTTATAGCATCCTGATCATACTTTAAATTATGTACGCATTAGTAGCTGAGAAAATCTCATCTTGTACTAGTCTTTGATGACTCTCTGATTCTTACAATGCAACTTTCATTTTTTCCACTTTGTTTTGGATGAGCAGCAGTTTTGATGTTGAAATTCAGCCAAATGAAGACTTTATTCCAGCATCTAACACTCAAGTGCAAGTATTTAACCTTCAAACATCAACAGACAAAAGTAAAGCGCAGTTCCCACTTTATTGTTTGTCTTTAATGGGATTTCAGCAACACTAAAAGTACACGTCAGAAAATACACAAAGAACTCATGGGACAAATCTGAAAACCAGATGATGGAGAAAGGTTTCATTCTATAAACACTTCTCAGAGGCAGCAAGAAATACAAATGTACTAAAGGAGGTCAGTGGATTAGCCAGATAACATAGCTACATGTATGTATATAAAGTATGAGCAGACTGTAGTAGCAGAGTGATCATCTGTATAATATTAGCTTCCTCTCCAGAATAAAACGTGGTTCTTTGGCTCCGCCCACTGAGATTTAACTTTTTAATTTCTTTTTAACAATAAAGAAGATGGTGAAAATGGCTTTATGTTGGTGCCCGCACGTGACTTCACTGTAGATGCACTGTTTTTTGTTTTGTTTTTTTGGTCTTGATCTCCCTTTAGAAGAAGCCACACACCTGCACGAAGTCATGTGACCACGGAGCTCCTCGCCTGACGTGGATGTTGTTCACGCACAGCGGCTCCTCTCGCCTGAAACACATAACACGCTTAAATGTCATTTAACTGTTAAACTGTTTCTTTAAAGTGGACAAAGACATTTATAATTACTCTTATTACTTGATTCTTACGATTATTTTTGTCATTCTTAATTGATAAAAGACAATAAAGACAGATATTTGACAGTAGATCGATGTGACAACTGAATATAAAAACTAACATAATACATATTATATATTAAAGGTATTTCCATTGTTGAAATCCATTGATAACTGTTGCAAACGACAAACGTTGCCACCTTTCAGCCCTACATGTGCTGAGCATTTGAGATGCGAAACATCCCTTTAATCATTCCTTCTATTGCACCTGTATTTCAGTCAGCACTGCCGACAAGAAACACAACACCACTACAGAAGCCAACACGGTTTCTGATCTACTGCTTGTATATTTCATCTCCTTATGTGGCGGCTCAACAGAAACAGCTGTTTGGTTTCCCCAAACTTGTACATGATTTACAGTGTTTAGATGAGGAGTGTGGGAGCTTGAACAGAACAGTTCATGGTCATGAAGTCCTACAGGTGCTGTACCTGAGAGACGGGACCTCGGAGAGACACACAGACTGGACGTGGATGTCTCCCTGTCTGTAGAAGCGAGCGCCGCTGTTCTTCAGCTCGATGGAGTGGATCTCACACAGAGCCACAGGGTGAGCCAACACCGTCCTGTACACTGTCACATCAGTCTGACTGCAACACACACAGACACAGCGTGCATGTTAATAATGTTGTCATAACCACACAAGACGAAACACACACTTTCAGATAATCAACATTCATCACAGAGGACAGTTATTGCCTTCTGTGTTTATTACCTAGATTTAAAAGAACTACAACAGTGCTACATCTCCCGCCAGGGGTGTAAACACAGACAGTGCAGGTAGAGGGCACTGCTGCCCATGAGGTACAGGTGCCCATTGAGAGGGATGGATGCTGGGTAATATGTATATTGATGTTGTCTAATGAAGTCTCCATTTGACCAGAGCACTTCACATTCAGCACCACAGTGGAGTAGACAGCTCCTCGGCTCTCAGACGCTGATCCAACACATTGTAGGTAAAGTCTATATATACGCCTGATGGTGTGTGTGTTTGTGTGTGGCGCTTCATATCTGATAACTAGCATGCACCAGGTCATAACAGCGCGCCTTACGCCATAGTCTCCTGCTGTTAAACAACATAAACTCAAAGTTCTCCTTCTTTTTTATATCAAAATATAAACCTAAAATTGAGAGAATTCAAGAATGCAACTAATGTTTTCAACCTTGCAATAAAATACAAACACACAGGGAAAAAGAGTCCTTCTGTACTGAGGAGAACCTGTGCACAGGCACGTTTCCTCTCACACTACTGTATCCTGCACCTGGCCGGGCCTCTACAGGGACACATACAGTACCTCTCCTCTCTAAATAGAAGCTGCCCGCTCAGCTTTTCAGGGAGAAAAATGAAAGCATTAGAGCGCTGCACTGGAGTCTGTCAACCGGTGCTGAACTAAGGGAAGTCTGTAGGAACGTTTCTCTGCTTAAACGTCTGCTTTGATGTGAGATGTTAGGGTTTGCTATTAGTGTTTGTAATGAGATGTAACAAGTTAGCAGCAACACTCAGTTTCTGGTGTCACCCTCTTTGATATAAATGGGGTGGACAGAATAATAGAAACACCTGTCAGTATAATTACAATACCATTGAACTGCACACAAACAAACCAATCCTCCAAAATGATCGTAAAGTTTAATCAGCCGCTTTCTGAAACGTTCTAACCTTCATGAAGGGCAGATTTCATTGCAGACTGCATTACTTTCAGCTAGGTCGGCCTAAAAGGTGTTTGTTTGATCAAAGACGGTTCATTTAGACATTTTTTGAATCAGATTTGGTGCCAATGGACACTATAATGCCAGCTATAATAGCCAAATGACTTAAACGATCAATTGATCTTCAAACGTTTCTGTCGATTTAATTGTTTCACTGTTTTAGCTATAACATCTTTCTTTTGTACCAAAGCAGTTGCAGTTACACAACAACTCTATGAGAACCTTTTTAATGATCCTGAGTGTTGGGACACTTGTGGCAGATGTGGTACCTACAGCCTGAGCCTCTGCTCGGTCCCCAGGTTCTCAGTCTGCAGAGTCACCTGCACCTCAGCGCTCTTATCCAGGGGAGAAACCTGCAGCTCCAGCAGGATGTGATGAGCTGAGCGGAGGAACAACGACACACAGGGAAATGTTTTTACTTAATTTAGTACTTTACTTCATCTGCATACAACACACATTAAAAGTCTTCTTTTGATTCTTGGGCAATAGGAAACACTAATTAGCTCTCATAATCAGAGCTAATTAGCTCTGATTAATTAGCCTCAACTGAGAAAATACCAACATTTTTTAGATTATTTAACTATCAACGTGAACAAAAGATTGGTCCTCATAAACTGGAGCTTCTGATAAATTCACAGCAAAGAGAGGAAAGTGAAATTTGAGATCCTATCGACCAAACTTCTGTGTAAATCTGAAGTAGAGAGGACATTGATTGCAGGCAGCATCGACTCTGCTTGGACTATTATAAGACCTGCTGGTGGGTCTACAGCAGAGTAGGATTAGCACTAACCTTGCTATGGAGGACTAAAGGTCAGACTCTGACATTGCCAATGCTATTAATAAATTGTCCTACAGCTCAGGTTAATATGAGTTTACAGACTCATTTTGCCAACAGCACTCACCGCAAAAAGGAAGTGAAGACGTAGTGAGGAGGAACACCTTCTGCTCTTTGGGAATTGGAGATATGGTTATGCCATTGTTTTCTGATAAACCTGAAAACACACACACACACACACACACACACACACACACGAGCCAAGTGAGTGAGGGTCATACTGTAGGCCTGCGGTACATACGTCAGGTGTAGATTAAGTGTGTCACTGTATCAGCGGCTGAAGTGATAAGAAGCTGCCAAAAGCTGTCGTGTGACAAGTCCAGAGCTGCTGCGTGAGTGCAGCCTGGTGTTGAATCTACTGGTGAGACTGAGACTCGACAGAGAGTCAAACCAGCTGCCCAAGTCTTCGTGTTACTCATCCTGTCTGTGGAAACATCCATTACTGCCTTCTTTCATTCGTTTGGAAGCGAACTGGAAATGAATGAATGAAATGACTTGTACTTGTAGGTTTAATTTATAACATAACATCTTTTCTAAGCTCTTTGTGTGTTTTGTCTGCAGAAATCTTAACGTGTGAAATAACTAAAGCTGTCAGATAAATGAAATGCAGTAAAAAGAACAGTATTTCCCTCCCAGAGGAAGTGGAGTTAAAGAAGATGTAGATGTAAAATTACATGAAAAGAAAATACTCATGTAAAGTTCAAATTTGTACTTAAGCAGTTGAGTAAATGTACTTTACTGAGCACGTTATAACAGCACAGACACATCCGATGGAGGTGTCCTCTTATCTTTTTATTCCTTTTTTCCGTTCGGTGTATTCTCACCTATAGTTGGACATTTCCCCTTGAAGACGCCACAGTCCACACAGCGTCCCTTCAGGAAGTCCTCATAGCTGTGGCACGGGATCCCCATCAACGGGCAGGAGCCGTTCAGCGCGCTCATGTAGACGTGCAGCGCCCTCATGTGGTCACATATCACATAGCCATACACTGGGAAGTAGATCAGAACTGACAACACACAGGACCACTAAGGGAGCCAGACGTCTGGAGAGACTATCTTTTACAACATGATATGTTTCATAACTCCCCGATGAAAGAGCGCGAGCTATCCTCTACAGGACTCTTCTGATGTTAGCCCTGTTTTTAGATTTGAACTTACTTGAATCAAACCTGGAGCGAGCACATCCTGTCTGGTCCTTTCCTCCGTTCAGAAAGAAGTCTACATGACCGACAGGGATTGAAATGCCGAAGTCTGATGCAGAAGAAAATGAAGAATCATTAATCATCCATACGGTCCATGTATGTCCATCCATTGTGTCGCTGCAGCTGTGCTTTTGACTCTTCACTGTAAACACAAACCCACACCTGAAAGGATAACCCCCCCCAAAAAAAAAGACTTGAAATAATTTGGACAGTAAACTAAATGTCTACAAACTGTGATAGCTTTGTTTTCGGCCTCCCAAAATACTTTTTACATTGGTGCACTGTCTTCACAATATACATATACTGTGTGTGTGTGTGTGTGTGTGTGTGTATATATATATATAACTTTCACTGCACAGAGGCCACAATGTGGGATAATTGTGCTTTGGATTTTCTTTAATTTCCCAGGATTTTCTTGAGTCACTTAGTTTTAATGTTCACTAGTTGACCTGACTGTGAGTGAGTAAGTGACCGCCAGCAGGAAACATGCATACTGCTGTGTTCACTTCTTGTTTTACTTCTTGTGGTGAAAAAAACACAAAATCTTTTTTCAGCTGTGACTTGCTAAAACAACCGCAACACGTAGTAGAAAGCATTCATAATGTCAGGAAATGGACTCAACAAACTGCCAGTTCCAGTCATTTACAGGTTTGTCCACCTTTAAAAAGTTCCAGTCTCACTTTAACCTTTTTTTCTGTTGACTTTAACATTTATATCTCCTCGAACATGACTTTCAGAACAAAATGCCCACTTTTTGTGACATTACTGTCCCACTTTTGTACATAACACATATTCAGTTGCTCATACTAAGTGTTTCTTACACAGAGGAAAATTCTCACAGCCTCTATTGTAAAACACAGCAGTAGACAATAAGTTACCTCCACTTCCAGTATTTGGGTGGAAATGGAAAGAATTTACTTTAAGTTAAAGTTGTCTCACAGTCAGCGTCTGTGTGGATGGCATCAACAAACTGAGCGTCAGAGGGGTCCAGCCGGTCAAAGGTGTCCGCTCCTTTAAACATGGGTCCAGCAGGGTCGAGGGCTGCACGACAGGGACAAGGACAACTCAGTGTGAAAGGTAAAACAGATCTTTGGGAATAAAAGAATGATGAAAGATTACTTCCTACTTCGAAACACCCCACATGTGACTGTTGTTTTTTGTAGTTCTGTGTTTTAATACAAAATTAAAGCTATTTGTTCCCATAACATGAGAACTTTAGCAGCATTTGTATTTGAGGAGCCTGGTTTTCTGTTTCGGATTTCTTGGTCGTAGGTTTGAACTCTAAATAAAGTCGTTGTGGCTGATGAACGGTATGTGTGACGCTCAGTGAGGTTTTTCCCCTGTGAAAGAAAAAAAGCTGCTGTTTTTAGAAATCAGCTAGAGTTGAGGTGCATGGCAGCAGCAAGAGAAGGTACATATTAAAACAAGCACAAATAGAGAAGCAGTAAGTGCATAAATTATATATATGCACTGATTCTTTGCATAGGTTACTTTGGAACCCAAGAGCAATATACATATATATATATATATATATATATAAAAGTATGACTAAATAGAAAAAAACAACCCTACAAATACTTAATTGTTGCTTTATTATTTCGGTGTCTTGCAGCACATTGAACTGATGTCTTAATGCAAACTGTCACTTCCTCTTCATTTGATGAAAAACAAAGCAAACAGAAATGCACTCAAGGATGTTTTGTTGCTCGTAAAGTTTGTCCTTCCTGAACCGTCTAGCTTTTTCGGCATTATTAAAATCTACAGACAACAAACAGGAGTCATTTTTGAAAACTTAATAAGTGATGGTTAAGTGATCGTGTCGATACCTCTTCAAAGATACATTTGATCATTTTACAACTTTGTTACCAATTTGAAAAACCTTCCAGCCGGCAGCTGCACTCACATTCAAACTCACACCCGCCTCCCCACTCAGACAGAAAGACCCGATATAAACAAGTAAACAGTGGTGTATTGTGTTGGGTGGTGTGTTCTGGGGACGGGGCTGGGTGGGTGGCTGGTGGGGGACTCAGAGTGGCTCTTATCAAAGTGCCGTTGTGCTTTGAAGAGCTCTGCTAATCTTCCAAGGTCACACTGAAACACATTCAGGCTCAGTGAGAGACTCCTGAGCTCTGGAGACCTCTCTCCCTTTTTCTGTAGCAGAATAACAGCAGCTGCCACCTTTTATTTTTCCATTCACCAACAATATTGTAGAAGTTTTGTTGGTTATCTAGTAAAAGAGGAGGATTCTTTAATCTGAGGTGGAGCACAGGTGTAGCAGGACGGAAATCTGCTCTTCAAAACTCTGAATCAGGGCATCTAAATGTTGTTTTTTGCACTTCATGCACTGAAAAGTCACATGGAGTTGGTCCTGACTCACCTGTAATTCTTCCTATCTTCCCCTCAAACAGAGTCCCCACAAAACCAGCGACGTGTGCCCCAAGACTGACCCCGATGAAGTGGAAGGACCCTAGTTGGCATCCATGTTTCTGTTGGGCGATACAGTCGGAAACTTTATTCATTTTTCATGTTCTCCTGTGTAACAGTGAGTTTTCCGTGCGCTAAACTGTGTCTTTGTCTAATTACAGTGCACAAGAATCTGCCAAGTGCAGTTAACACAGTAAAATATATGTTTTTTGCAGAAACAATACTTCTAACAGGACTCCTGCCCTTGTCTTTAAGTCAAAAGTTTAAGGCACACATTTATGTGGGAACATGTACCTTTTAAACACAACTTCATCTTAAATAATGACGTTTTAAACTAGACTAGATTATATTTTGGGCGTATTATAAAGGTCCATCAGATATCACAGGACCTGCCTTAAGGCCTCCACAGTGGATATTTTGCTTTCATGAAGCATTATCCCCCCAAAAAAGCAATGAATTAAATTGTCACAAAGTGTACTAGAGGCTCTGGGGGCCCCAGGACGTCTGAGGCCCCTGGGCAGTTGGTGACCCGGCCTTTCATAGAAGTAGTATGTGTAGTGCATAGCTTACTGCTCATAGTAGAAGCAGCAGTAACAGGATTCTAATGTAAGGAGTTTAGTTTGGTAACCAGATGTCTTTTAAAGCTTTCATTAATTTAAAACTATATTATTTTAAATAATTATATTAATTTTAAATGTCACTTGTAGTTGTTTAGTGTGTGTAACTAGTTGTGTGTTTGAATTGTGTTGGTATATTTTAATGTTATTGAAAAAGAGATCCTGATCTTAATAAAATTACTTTAAACTATTTAATTGGACCTTAATTAGCTGTATTCAAATGTCATATGTAGCGTTTCTTTCACCTGCAGCTGGTTGATGAGGACGGAGATCTGCAAGGCCACCTCCTTGTAATTCTCCACCACCAGGTTGTAGGCGAAGGAGGCGCCGTAGACCCAGTCCACCACCAGCACGTTCACGTCCTGCGCCCTGAGCAGGGCCCAGGCCAGCTCCTTCACCCAGGACGGCTTACTGCCCAGGGCTCTGCGGGGGGGTCAACTTTGGGTTCATAAAAGTTTTACCCCATTTTTAACACTTGGTTACAAAAACTGTGAATTTACTGGCTATTTTAATACAGGAGGGAGGGCTCATTAACATACAAGAAAACTGTAGATAACACGACAGGTTTTAATGCACGATTCAATGTGTTTACAGAGACAGAACTAAAGAGGAGGAGGCTTGAGTGGTACCAGTAATTCTGAGTAGTAGCTTAGTCTGAACACAGTTTATCAGAGGGTATGTTTTCTTTTTGGTATTTTTTTTCTTTTCAGTATAGAATAGGTATACAAATGGTATTCTTTAGAGCCCCGCCCACTTCAAACCAGTGAGAAGACAACAAACAAAAACACAAAGAGAAACAAAACTGTTGCAGCTGTTTCAGAAAGTGGAGTGTGCACGTTGGACCCCATGGCTCTTCATCAAAGGCTCATTGAGACAAAAGCTGAGGGCCCCTCTCCTCACCTGTACCCGTGGATGATGACCTTGGTCGGTAGGGAGATGTTGAAGAAGAAGGGCTGCTGCGTTACAGTGAGAGACTCCTGGGTGAACATTTGCGCACAGTCCACGTTTCTCCTCGTCAGCAGCAGGTACTGCACCTGCAGCTTGACCTGCTGCTGCCGGTACCCCAGCAAGGTGGTGTTGTTGAGGTCAGCACACTCACCATGTTCCTGCCTGTCCTCCACACCTGATCAGACAGAAGGACGTAATGTCGTGTTGGTCATGTTGAAATCAGACAATAAAACATGAACTTACAGTGGAGATATTGTATTTTTTGACAAGCAGATGAAGACATGAAACAACATGTTAAATAAAGGAAGAATGTGCAATGAACTGTGCAATTCTGAACACAAAATCTAATCTTATGTTTTATATTACACAACATTTATTTTTTAGATCTAAAGCCTGATTTCACTGTATTTATATGATGCAATGTTCAAATTCGTATTCAGTGTTTGTGTTCAGTGAAGAGACATAAAGAACTGCACTTAATTCACTTAATGCACAACTGAAACTACAAAAGTCATCCCTTTGTGTAGTGAACTGTTTCTCAGTTCTGTATTACAGTAAGTACTCATGCAGTGTCGAGTTATCGCAGTATTAATGTGAATGGAAAGGTTCTTAACAAAAGCTCAAAATCCCTTTTTTTCTCGTTCACCTAAGCGTCTTTGCAGATACGTTTGGAACTACTGCATGAAAAATACCAAAAAAAAGCAGAAGTGATGCAGAAGAAAAACAAATCTCTTTGACGAGCAGACCACTCACCCACCACCAGTGATGTGATGTAGACGGTCAAGACACAGAGGACGATCGCTTTGTGTTCCCAAGGCATTTTTGTAGTAGCAGAGAGGTGAATGGGGAGAGTTAGCTGCACCAGGAGCTTTAGTTGGTGCTTAGTGGTGCTCAGTTGCTCTGTTCAGTCCCCCAGATTGGTGGATGGAGATCAGCCTTTGGCTTGAGAAAATCCCTGCAACGCTGGAACAACTACTACAATGAAGAGAGACAGGAAGCCATATAAAACAGTCCAAAAAGAATCCCAAAACCAACGTTTCTAGCGATCCCGGCAGAGTTTGCCACGTTTCTTTCTCTTTCCACTCTCCACAACAAGCCTTCCCCTGTCCTTCCCCAGACTGGACTTGTACTGGCCTGACAAGTGGTCGAGGCTCTTTGCCTGGCGGTGAATCCCTGACCTCGTTGGTGTTCAATGGCTGTTTGTTTTGAAAGGCTGGACTCTGGCCTAGCTGCCCAGTGGCTTGTGTGTGGGTGTGTAATTGAGAGAGAGAAGAGTGTCACGGAGAGCGAGGAGGGGTCACCCTGTTGTGTCTGAGGGAAATCAATCATTGGCTGATTGATTGTTCCACTATGAAAGCTCTTTTACATAATCAGTATTCTTTGTAAAGATGCTTTAACCAGTTAAATCAGTTTGCTGTTTCTACTTTCATTTTTATTGTGGATCATTATGTTGTTAGCCACAGTTATGATTATATAGTGGGTTTGTCTGGATTTTGCCTCTGTGTTTTTAAGGTAGTAATTACACAACAAAATCCAATCCTTTCCAAGGAAAATGGGTCATGGGTAGTTTTTGCAGTTGGTAGTCATTTCATTAATCACATAGTTATTTAGAGCTTAACACAAAAGAGTTAATGGTACGTTTGAACCTCTACTAGCTACTGTGAGTTTACCTTCCAAAAGTTATGCAAGGCAAAGTTTCCTAAAGTTACAGCCGATAAATATATAAACCAGTCAGGGATTTTCCCTCATATACTTTAATAGTATACACAACATGTTGTCATACAGTGCAGGAAGAGGAGGTGATACTGAACATTCATGAGTCAAAGCCTCTCTTCCTCATTGGGTCACGTTAGTGCTGCCTACTGTGCTGTCTACCTTAAATAGCCTCTTCTTAGGTTGAGGTAATTATCTGTGAAGATTAAAAAAACTGAAGCAACAAAGAGTCATTGCAGCTTGTCTACATTTAAACCCCGACTCCCGGTGGTAATGTCAGATAAAAATACAAAAACCCCCTACGCTAAACTTTATAATTAGAAAGATGCTACAACAACACTAAAACTCCACAAACAAATAGTGCTTTTAAAGAAGTGTCAGAAGTGATGATCGTTATGCTTTTTAATGGCCACTTTTTAGTTTGTCGCTGCAGGAAAATGGTGATGAATAACACAATAAAAACACAAGTTCACAGACATAAACCAATAATGTATAAACATGCTTACTGCGCATTCCTCTATTTTACAGTAAAATTCATTTATTTTGCAGTTTTCATTTAGTATTAATGACCTTTCATGAATTATCTAGCTGTTATTCTCTCCCTCTCCTTTGGCAGCTGTGAGGCGAGCCACTCGATGGTGCGTCTGCGTGCCTCCTCCCAGGTGTACCTGGGGGCGTAGCCCAGATCCGTCTTGGCCTTCTGGTAGGAGAAGCTGAACGGTGTGTTCAACATGGTGAGGAGCTGCCGGCTCAGCGGTGGGACGATGCGTATCAAAGGTCGGAGCATCATGCACAGAATCTCCATTAGGAAGCAGACCACGTAGAGGAGGCGGAGCGGCAGCAGGAGTTTCTCCTGAATGTTGAAGCCCAGAGGAGACATCATGACATGGTTGAAGTCTGAATAACTCACAGGCGGTGTGTCGTCAGAAATGAAGTAAAACTTTCCTCCAATAGCGTTTCTTTTTTGTGGATCTTTGAGGCTGCGGGCCGCTTGGAGGTGGGCCACAGCCACGTTGCCCACATAGACAGGATTCACCAAGGCCTCGGGTTGAGACATACGAAACAGGACATCCTTGTTTCGTATCCCGTCCCCCATGTGGCCCAGCAAGAAGCGGCAGCCCTCCCCATAGATGTACATAGGTCTGAGGGCGCAGGTGGCCAGTTGGCTTCCGTTTTGGAGCACCTCGCTGTGGGCCTGCAGGGTTCTCTGCTCAGCCTCCCTTTTGGTCTTGCTGTAGGCAAACTTCAGTGCACAGTCATAAACTGTGTCCTCGTTGCCGTTGATTATGGGTTCACCCTTGGGGTTTGGTCCCATCACCTCGATGGTGCTGGTGTAGATGAAGGACAGCACGTTCTCCTGAATACATGCATCCAGAAGCAGCTGCGTTCCTGCAAAGCAAAGATGCTCTTGAGTTTATGTAAGCTGACGGAAATCTTAATACCTGTTTATATATCTTATCAGAGGAGGGCAGACATTTCTTCTGCTGTTGACACCAAGAAAGATTAAAAAGAAGACAAACTCATATTTGAGACTCTTCCTCTTTGCTTTGGGACATTTTAACATTCAGATCAGCAACTGCAGCAAAAAACCAGAAAAACTGCAGGTAAACCTTTTGAAACTTGAAAGAAGTTGAAGTGGCTGTTACGATGGTAGTGGAGTTCAAGTTTCAGTTTAAATGTAAATTGTAAAAGTATTTGTTGAAATGGAAGTTAAAATAGAAACAAAGAGAAACGTCTATTCAAGTTAAACGGCTAAAAGCATCTGAAGTGTCAGTTGAAGTGTAGACATGAAGTGCAACTTGTAAAAAGGGCTGAAATGTTAAAGTTACTGTCAGATCAAGAGTAAACACTGTAATAAGTTAATGTCAGTAAAAATGTGAGCAGTGAAAGCAGTTTGAAATTTCCTCTGAAGTCTCAGTTAAAGTATAAGAAGTTGATGTCAGTGGAAGTGTTAGTTGAAGTGTGAACAGCAGCTGAAGTGTCAATTAAAGTAAGTCATGAAAGCAGATTGAAGTGTCAGTAGAAGTTTTCCTGGAGAGCTCTCAGTGGATTAAAGCGACGCCTTACCTTTGACGTTGACCCCATACATCTCACTGTACTCCACAGATTCAGTGACATCAATGATGGACGCGATGTGGAAGACGATCATTGCACCTCGACATGTTTTTCTCAGGAAGTCAGCGTCTCTGATGTCCCCCTCGAAAACACTCAACTTTGTGTCGCCTCTACAGTCTGACACAGAATAAACTCTCATCAATAAACACAATATATGGGTTGTTTGATATATTAAATACTGTAGCTATGGCTTGTCTTCTATCCTTAAATAGAATCATTCCTGCAATAATATAAAACAGCCTTAAAGTGACTTAATCTGTGTTTAAAGTTTATCCAATGGAAACCCAGTGGTTTCAGAATGAATTTAAGCTATTATTTTAGTCAAGTGTAAGACAGGAAGACCAGTAATACATTTTTGTTTACAATATTAGTCTGTAATTGCGACCTAATTTTGCTAGGAGTTTAAATAAAAATAAAACAAATTAAACTAGTTGCATTACAAAGTGATAGTTTTCACTCCAGCCTCATAATATTAACAGTAAATACTATATTCAGTTTTTCTGTGAAATGGATGTATACATCACACAATGGAGTCAAACTTAGGCGGACAGATTTTACCCTCCAGACTGTGTAAGAAGTGGGGCTGTACGTGTTTGTCCAGCAGTCGAATCTCGGCCATTTTCTCTTCCTCCAGCAGCAGCCTCACCAGCCTCTTTCCCAGGAATCCACAGGCTCCCGTCACCACACACACATCGCCTCTCAGAGACATCGCAGCTTAATTCGCCCCAAAAAACCCTGCAAACTTCTTACAATGGACCTCTTTAAGAGCCTCCTCATAAATAAAAAAAAGAATCCAGCTTTTGTGTTGTGATGTTTCGGCTTCTGTCTGTGGGAGAACGACAGCATCGTCTGCCCTCCCAGCCTGAGCACTTGTACTTTTTGTAAACGCAGAAAAAAACTACTTATTTGCTCCACGGCAATGTGGAAAAAAGGGGATGGGCTCTGCTACTTCAGGGTGGGATGTGATGCTTTCTGGAGCTAGACAAAATACAAGCCGGGAACCAAGGACAATCTTTTATTTAATTGGGAATACAGACTCAGCAGGTGACGCACAGACACAACTTTACAGGAGCTGAAGGTTAATGGGTTCTCGTTGATGAAGCAGAAGTACTGAGATATTGAACTTAAGTAAACAACAATACCACAATGAAAACAAAAAAGTCCTGCATTCAAAATCACAAGCATTACATAACTCTTTTGCTTGCATAAGCAAAATGTAACAAACCATGAAAAATGTCTCTGTTCAGAGAGTTTGATTCCTCATTTTATTGGAATATAACTGATTCAGTCGTAAACATGTAAGCAGCATTTTAATGTTGTCAAGGTATAGCTAGTTCTTACAACTCTATACACTGTTGGGGAGTTTAAACACGTTTTACTTATCTTGAACTAGTAACTTTAGCAGATCAATATAGTGCTGTAAAAAGTACAGTATTCTGTAGAAGTAGAAGTACTGGATGACGATGATGATGATAAACTGATGTCCTAGAACTGTGGTTACATTAGGTAACCTATATTTCTATGTCGTACATGCTCTGCCCTCTAACGGGCTTCGCTATTGGTTTAAAACCCAAGGCGAAGGCCGTAG